>CAUYLG010042912.1:0-15405 GCA_963573385.1 Cacajao melanocephalus
TTATTTCCTTGAGCAGTAACTTGTAGTTCTCTTTGAAGAGGTCTTGACATCCTTTGTTAGTTGTATTCCTAGGTATTTTATTCTCTTTGTAGCAATTGTCAATAGGAGTTCGCTCTTAATTTGGCTCTCTTTAAGTCTGCTATTGTTGTATAGGCATACTCGTGATTTCTGCACATTGATTTTGTATCCTAAGACTTTGGTGAAGTTATTTATCAGCTTAAGGAGATTTTGGGCTTAGATGATGGGCTCTTCTAAATATACAATCATGTCATCTGCAAATAGAGACAATTTGACTTCCTCCTTTCCTAGTTGAATACACTTTATTTCTTTTTCTTGCCTGATTGCTCTGACTAGAACTTCCAATAATATATTGAATAGGAGTGGTAAGAGAGGGTATCCTTATCTAGTGTCAGATTTCAAAGGGAATTCTTCTAGTTTTGTCCATTCAGTATATATTGGCTGTGGGTTTGTCATAAATAGCTTTTATTATTTTGAGATATGTTCTATTGATACCTAGTTTATTGAGAGTTTTTAGTATAAAGGGCTGTAGAATTTTGTCAAAGGCCTTCTCTGCATCTATTGAGATAATCATGTGGTTTTTGTCTTTGGTTCTGTTTATGTGGTGGATTACATTTGTAGACTTGCATATGTTGAACCAGCCTTGCATCCCTGGAATGAAGCCTACTTGATCGTGGTGGATAAGCTTTTTGATGTGCTGTTGCAATCAGTTTGCCAGTATTTTATTGAAGATTTTTGCATCTATGTTCATCATGGATATTGGCCCAAAATTTTCTTTTTTTGTTGAGTCTCTGCCAGGTTTTTGTATCAGGATGATGTTGGTCTCATAAAATGATTTGGGAAGGATTCCCTCCTTTTATATTGTTCGGAATAGTTTCAGAAGGAGTGGTACCAGCTCCTTTTTGTAAGTCTGGTAGAATTTGGATGTGAACCCATCTCAATCTGGACTTTTTTTGGCTGGTAGGCTATCAGTTGCTGGCTCAACTTCAGCCCTTGTTATTGGTCTATTCAGGGATTCAACTTCTTCCTGATTTAGGCTTGGGAGAGTCAAGTGTCCAGGAATTTATCCCTTTCTTCCAGGTTTCCTGGTTTATGTGCATAAAGTTGTTTGTAGTATTCTCTGATGGTAGTTTGTATTTCTGTGGAATCTGTGGTGATATCCCCTTTATCATTTTTATTCCATCTATTTGATTCTTCTCTCTTTTCTTTTTTATTAATCTGGCTAGTGGTCTGTCTGTTTGGTTGATCTTTTCAATAAATCACCTCCTGGATTTATTGAATTTTTTGAAGGGTGTTTTGTGTGTCTGTCTCCTTCAGTTCTGCTCTGATCTTAGTTATTTCTTGTCTTCTGCTAGCTTTTGAGGTTTTTTGATCTTGCTCCTCTAGCTCTTTCAGGTTTGATGATAGGGTGTCGATTTTAAATCTTTCCTTGCTTCTCATGTGGGCATTTATTGCTATCAATTTCCTTCTGGACACTGCTTTGAAGGTGTTCCAGAGATTCTAGTAAGTTGTGTCTTCATTCTCACTGGTTTTGAAGAACATCTTTATTTCTGCCTTAATTTTATTGTTTATCCAGAGGATATTCAGGAGCCAGTTGTTCAGTTTCAGTGAAGTTGTTGTGAGTTAGTTTTTTAATCCTGAGTTCTAATTTGATTGCACTGTGATCTGAGAGACTTTTTCTTATGATTTCTGTTGTTTTTTTTATTGGCTGAGGAAAGATTTACTTCCAATTATGTGGTCAGTTTTAGAGTAGGTGTGATGCAGTGCTGAGAAGAATGTATATTCTGTGGATTTTGGGTGGAGAGTTCTGTAGATGTCTATTAGGTCCACTTCATCCAGATCAGAGTTCAAGTCCTGGATATCCTTGTTAATTTTCTGTCTTGTTGTTCTGTCTGATATTGACCGTGGAGTGTTAAAGTCTCCCGCTATTATTGTGTGAGAGTCTAAGTCTCTTTGTAGGTTGTTATGAACTTGCTTTATGTATTTGGGTGCTCCTGTATTGGGTGCATATGTATTTAGGATAGTTGGCTCTTCTTGTTGCATTGATCCTTTTGTCATTATGTAATGCCCTTCTTTGTCTGTTTTGATCTTTGTTGGCTTAAAGTCCATTTTATCAGAGACTAGGATTACAACTTCTGCTTTTTTTTTTTTTTTTTTTTTTTGCTGTCCATTTTCTTGGTAAATCTTCCATCCCATAGTTGCAGAAAGGCCATTGATAAAATTCAACACCCCTTATGCTAAAAACTCTGAATAAACTAGGTATTGATGGAATGTATCTCAAAATAATAAGATCTATTTATGACAAACCCACAGCCAGTATCATATGAATGGGCAAAAGCTGGAAGCATTCCCTTTGAAAACTGGCATAAGACTCACCACTCCTATTCAACATATTGGAAGTTCTGGCCAGGGCAATAAGGCAAGAGAAAGAAATAAAGGGTATTCAGGTAGGAAGAGAGGAAGCCAAATTGTCTCTGTTTGCAGATGTCATGATTGTATATTTAGAAAACCCTATCTTCTCAGCCCCAAATCTCCTTAAGCTGATAAGCAACTTCAGCAAAGTCTCAGGATACAAAATCAATGTGCAGCAATCACAAGCATTACTATGCACCCGTAAAAGACTAACAGAGAGCCAAATCATGAGCGAACTCCCATTCAAAATTGCTACAAAGAGAATAAAATACCCAGGAATACAACTAATGAAAGATGTGAAGGACCTCTTTAAGAAAAACTATAAACCACTGCTCAAAGAAATAAGAAAGGATGCAAACAGATGAAAAAACATTTCATGCTCATCAATAGGAAGAATCATTATCATGAAAATGGCCACACTACCCAAAGAAATTTATAGATTCAGTGGTGTCCCCATCAAGCTATCATTGACTTTTTTCACAGAATTTAAAAAAAAAAACTACTTTAAATTTCATATGGAATTGAAAAAAGTCCATATAGCCATTATCCTAAGGAAAAAGAACAAAGCTGGAGGGATCATGCTACCTGACTTCGAACTATACTACAAGTCTTTAGTAACCAAAACTGCATGGTACTGGTACCAAAACAGATATATAGATATAGATATAGACATATATTAATCAATGGAACATAGAAGAGGCCTCAGAAATGATGCCACACATCTACAACCATTTGATCTTTGATAAACCTGACAAAAAGGAGTAATGGGGAAAGGATTCCCTGTTCAATAAATGATGTCGGGAAAACTGGCTAGCCATACACAGAAAACTGAAGCTCGACACTTTCCTTACATCTTATACAAAAATTAACTCCAGATGGATTAAAGATTTAAGCATAAGACCTAAAATCTTAAAAGCCCTGAAAGGAAACCTAGGCAGTACCCTTCAGGACATAGGCATGGGCAAAGACTTCATGACTACAACACCAAAAGCAACGGCAGCAAATGCCAAAATTGACAAATGGGATCTAACTAAAGTAAAGAGCTTCTGCACAGCAGAATAAACTATCATCAGAGTGAACAGGCAACCTACCGAATGGGAGAAAAATTTTGCAGTCTACCCATCTGACAAAGGGCTAATATCCAGAATCTACAAGGAACTTACAAATTTACAAGAAGAAAACAACCCCATCAAAGAGTGGGCAAAGGATATGAACAGATACTTCTCAAAAGAAGGCATTTTTGCAGCCAACAGACATAGAAAAAAATCTCATCATCTCTGGTCATTAGAGAAATGCAAATCAAAACCACAATGAGATACTATCTCACACCAGTTAGAATGGTGATCATTAAAAAGTCAGGAAACAACAGATGGTGGAGAAGATGTGAAGACATGTGAAGAAATAGGATTGCTTTTACACTGTTGGTGGGAGTGTAAATTAGTTCAACCATGATGGAAGACAATGTGTTGATTCCTCAAGTTATCTGGGACCAATACCATTTGACCAGCAATCCCATTACTGGGTATAGACCCAAAGGATTATAAATCATCCATATTGATCATAAATATATACTGTGTTCTTTACATTATACTATGTTAGAAATTATCTTCATATCTGTGTTAAATTTTAGTATTGTATCTACATGAAATAATTGATCGGGATTGAAAATGACCACTCCAGATACTTAAACTGTGCTTTTAAGGATTTTCATCCTACCAAGGAAATTATCACATATCTGACTGCCACAGTACAAATATTGCTGAAAGGATAATGCATTTGAAACAGCAGCTTCTTTGTATTAAAGGATTAATTAGAAACCTACTTTAATGACTAAGGGAACTTGAAACTTGGCCTAATTTCCAAGATTTTAGAATATAGAGGCATAACTCAGGAGGGCACTAACTGGAGAAATGGAAGAATCTAGAATGTTCTAGTATGCAATTCAGACTAAAACTTATGCAAAGAGGAAGCTAAAAAGTTAAATCTGTAATGAGACCTGTTACAACCTCTTTTAGAATTTAGAGGTTATCAGTATAAAATCTTCATCACAGCCTTCCCTGAAAATCTGTTTCTGCTTGAATAATTTCAAAACATTTATCTTTTGCTTCTGAATTATTTTTGTGGGGGATTTTCACATCCAACTTAGTAAGGAACACCCAAATGCAATGAGATAAATGATGTCCTCTCTGGTTGGCAATATGTTGAGATTTTCCATCTCTAATTCTGTTATCCTACAGTTATCATCTCCTCTGAATTATGCATATGTACTGTCAATTAAATTAAAAACCTTTCAATAAATTATGCTTAGGATTGTGGAAACAGTGAATCTATTCTGAGTTAATGTGATATTCTCTCTTCATTATTCCTTATTTGTTTAAGAAAAAAAGTGCCTTCTCAACCTTTCTCCAAATGTGCATATGCCATATGATTATGAGAGACCACTGGCTGGAAATGAGGAATTCTCTCTGCTTATCAAAATTTCACAAATAAGCAACAAGAAAACTAGTCCAGATACCTCAGGATTGGTAACTGGTTACTAATCTACATGAATCAATTGTTTTTAACAGTGATATGGAATAAACCACCACCAAGGCATGTATACCTGCCTTGACATTCTACTGGAAAAATAACTACACATAACCTCTGTACTTTGATATCCAGGATTAGGGCCACCTACTTTGTGGCCTGCAAAAGGAAAGAGAAAACTATAGTTAGGAGGGTGTGGGTTATATAATTTTTGTCTTTTTAGTTTGAGAAAAATTTCAAACTTATAGAAAAAGTTGCAAGACTATTACAAAGAACTTTATTTTCTTAACCATTTTGCCATAAATTGCCAACATAATGCTTCCTCACCTTTAAGTACCTGGGTCAGTATTTTCTACAAAAACAAAAAGGGTTGTTTTCCAATTACCACAATAACCATCAAAATCCTATTTATACTGATAGATTTCTACTCTGTCAACCACAGACCCAGTTAGCTTTTGCCAATTGTCCCAAAAATGCCCATCATGGCCAAATAATCCAGTCAAGGATCATGTATTGCATTTTGCTGTGATTCTTTTTAGCCTCCTGCAATCTGGAACAGTTTCCTGGTCTCTTGATTTTCCTGGCTTTGGCACTTCTGAAGATTAGAGGTTAATTACTTTGAAGAATGTCCCTCAGTTTTAGTTTGTCTGATGCATTCTTATAATTTGATTCAGGTTCTGCATCTTTGGCGGAGGTCTCATAGACGTGATGCAGTGTTCTGCTCATTTAGTCCTATCAGGTGGTCAGTGATTTTTTTTTTCCATTACTGATGATGATAACCTTGATGACTTGTTTAAAGTGGTAACTGCAAGATTTTTCTACTGTAAATTCTTTCACTTGGCCTTTTTAATATGCTTTTTGTTTGGAGGTATTTTGAAAGAGTATAAATATTCTAGTTCCTCTCTCCATTTTACTTGCCAGTTTTAGCATATATTGATGTTTTTTAACGAAATAACTTTTAGGTATGATAATTGTCAAATGGTGAATTTCTAAACCTGTTTTTCTATGTTAGTTGACATTTTTCTGTAAGTTATAGTTTTTTCTTTATTCATTTATACTAGTATGGACTAATGAGGTTTTTATTTTATTTTCTTTATTGTCACCATTTATGTCATTGCTCAAATATCTTGTTTGGTCAGTTTGAACCCCTTATGCTGGCTTCTGAGTTAATTTTGCTTTGTCTTATTTCAGTTTTCTTCTTTTTTATTTTTTTTTATATACATCCCCATCATTCTTTGAGCACTTCCTTACTTTCTGGCACAGTGAGATGTTGTTCTTTTCCTGTTCCGGTCTTAGAGTCAGCCATTTGTGCAAAGTGTTCCAATCCTTTTAATGGAGAATGCTATTTAGAAATCAGAACTGTGATCTTGGTACAGTCATTTCCATTGAGGTGTTGCTCTTCTCAGGCCATACCAGTCAGTTGGTAAAGCTAAGAAATGTGTGTGCACACACATACACACACAGCACTCTCTCACACGTACACACAAACACTCACACTTACATACCCTATCTTTTTTGGTCCATGTTGATGTCTGTATCCTGATATATTGAAAACTATTGTTTCACATGAACACCTCCTACTCTAGAAGCTTTCTCTATGTTTTACAAATCACAAATTTCCACTAATGCATCGTGTTCACACCAGTACATCAAATTTGTCTTCCATTCCAACACTACAAGGTCCATTTTAGTCTTCTTTTCTCTACTTGGAACTCCCTCAGGTAAAAAGGAACCAGTAGCCCCATTTACCCATAAGCTATTTGCTATTGGATTGATGCCCTCTTTATGTACACTACTCACATTTTCATTGCTATAATTCTCTCTGCACAGCTACTTCTTTACCCTACTTGGACTCAAATAGCCTACCAGAATATCCTTTTATCACTTCCCTCCTTTCCCTCAAAAACTTGCTTATTCTTCCCAGGCTTTAAGACCCCACACTGGGCTATTGCCTATGCTCTCCTCACATACCAGGGTTCTGATAACACATAGAGAGTCTCTGATGCACTTCCTTCCAGATGCCCTTCACTCCATTTAGGTTTCAACACTCAGAAGTGTGCTGCAGTCTCACTCCTGCATAGACTCTTAATTTGCTCTAGCCTTGTAATAGTGTTTAGGCTAAGTACTAGGAATGAAGGAAGGAAGAGTGGGAGGGAGGAAAGAAGGGAGATAAAATAAATATAGGAAGGAAGAGAGAAAGCAAAGAGTAATCTATACCATTATTTAAAAGATCAGACAATACCAGTTTTTTTTTTCCTATAGGTATGAGAGGGGACACTTTCCCGCATACCGTTGGGGGTGCTCATTATTTCAGCTCTCCAACAGCAAAATTTAACTGATTGTTGCTGAAAGCCATAATTGTGCCAAAAAGGTGGTGGTTTTATAATAAAGTACAAAGCATGTGGATCAAAAGGCTTTACATCTGCTCCAATATCTTCTTGGCCATTTTCATCTTTATAAATTCAGGATTCTTAGAAGATAAGTACAAACAAGAGTGTGAAGATTTCTGAGAATTTGTATTGTTGGGGTTTGGCTATCTGGTTGTTTTGTTTTGTTTTTTGTTTGTTTATTTCCAGAAAAAATACCAGAGAGGCAGGAGGAGGATTCGATGGTGCACGATTATCATCATTTTGGTTTTGTTTATAGACTGGTTATTATAATTTGATTGCCTGAAGCAGTGACTGGCCTTTGGTACAAGGTAAAGAGTAATTCTTGAAATCAAAGCCTAAACTGAGTGCATTGGCAATGATGATAAATCACACCCATCAACTGCCTCTGAAGATCCTGGACTGAAAGAGACTTTTGCATATTTTCAATTTTAAATTCTCATGTACTTGGATCAAAATCCTCATATTTTAGGCAAATATGGTCAATGTTCTTACACAGTCAATATTTATGATGCTAAGCTTGTGTCAGTACGACTCCAAATAATTATATCTGGCAAAATATTATATGTAACAAGCTAAAAATTAGGTGCAAATATAATTACTGTGTTGAGGAAGGGAGAGCATCCAAGAGTTGGTGGTGTGTTTTTCAGAAAATACACATATACAGACATACACACCACAATGACAGACAGCAGCTGACGACTTAAAATTTGGACAGAATTTTTTAAAGGAAATCTGTATTTTCCTAGGATCACTTTTGTGTCTGCATCTACAAAGAGGGTTATTTCCACAGATGGGTCTTTTGCAGTGGTGTTCCTCAGTATTTGGGTAATTCTAGACCTGAAATAGTCATAGTAAGTAATCAATCTCCTGTTAAAATGAAAATGCCCTCCTGTAACATGTTAAAGAAAGGGTCATAAGGCTAATAGGGTTAAAAGTATTCATGTAGAATTTCAAATATCTACTCTTCTTATATCATGTATATACACAACTCAACTTCTGCTAAATAGGGGAACCTGTCACAGGGTCTGCTCTCTGCAGTCTAGAAGTAATGGGCAATGATGAAGAAAGGTAGAGGAGACAGAAAAACTAAATCAATATACATATTAAAGAGCTTAGAGAGAAGGACAATTATTTCTATTCATGTTTCGCTTCAATCAATGCTCATTGCAAACGTCCTTTCTCATAGCAACACGTCCTTTCTCATGAACAAAACTTCATTTTTCTTAACCAAAATAATTTTAGTTGGATAACATCTTCAGAAGGATTTGATGTATTTTTTGAGATTGTAAACTTTGGAATTCCTTACTTTTAACTTCAAACATGGACAGTAATATTAATACATGATATCGACTAATGTAAAAAAGAAGTTTAAGGCCAGTTTGATTTTTGGGCCTCGATCATCTGTAAATGTACTGTTTTTGCTGGCTAGTTCAACATAAAATTTTTAGTTTATTCTAGGGATTCCATAATGTTGCTAGGTTCTGTGTTGTTTGTTAAATTTTTATTTTAGTTTATTATATATTCAGTTTTTCCTAATTTAAGATTTTTCTAGGTGTTATTTTAATACTATTAAACATATTTTATTCTAAAATATTTTTATTCATTTAAAAAGATACCAAACGAGACATTTTTATTGGTTGTTTCACTTTTTTCTCTTGCATCCAAATCGTTTTGTTGTTTGATCTCTGTCAGTCTTTCTGTTACCTCCATAGGTATTTTAATACCTGTCTAATATCACTGTAGCTCCACTTTCAAGAATTGTTCCATTTACTTTACATCGTAAGTGAATTTCTTAATTGTCTTCTTCACATTCCTGATTTGGCTTTCTTGTTGAACCTATATTGGCTATTTTGTTGAAACTTTTCTTTATTGCATCTCACAGAATTCACCTAGTTAATTCCTCTGTCTATCTTCCTATTCTCAGGAATTCATCATCTTTCACTTCTATTCTACATTTGCACTTTGTATGCTAGGTGCATAATTTTTATGCTAACAGAATATTTGCATAATTTCTGCATTGCTTCTGACAGAATAATTTATGGCCAATCCTCATATTTGCAAAAAAAATATTTGAGATGGATTTTTTTTACTTTACTATTCTCCCTGTTTGCTAAAATATACTTCGAATCCTTTACTTAGTGACTGCTGAAATGCTGTGAGTTGATTCAGGGCTAATGATGCACAGTGGAGGAAATATCCCTTGCTTTTGAATAAATACCGTTTGGATTTTGTACTATCTCTTCGTGTGTGGTGAGCCCAGAAATTTTCATTAAATGTAAAGTTTAAGAAAAACATTGTAAATGGAAAGGTTTTAAGTTTGTTGCCGTTATTTTCTTCCCTGTAGTCTCATATCTATGGTGCCTTTTCCTAGGAGATCCATTCTCTCCTCAATCATTCAACAATTTGTTATTAGTACCTGCTTTGTTCAAGGTGCTGTTTTAGGCCCTTGGGATACATCATTGTAGAAAAACAAAATCATCCCCTCATAAAACTTAGAGTCTAATTAGAGGAGAGAGGCAATGAATAAATTGTGTGTGTGTGTGTGCGTGTCTGTGTGTATGTGTATAGTTAAGGAGGTAATAAATGTGGAAGAAAATAGAATGGGGTAAGAAAATTGGGAAGTACGTGAAGGAAATACATTGTAATTCAAAATAAGATGAAGTCTGAATGAATATTTGAGAGAAGTGAAAAAGCTAATGGTGGAGATAATTAGGAGAAGATCTTCCTAGGCTCAAATATCAACCAGTGCAAAGGCTTTCAAATGAGTATGAACCTGGTGAGGGGCAGGGTATGTTTGGTGAACAAGAGAAACACTAGTATGGCAGGAATAGCATGGTGGCAGGAGAGATCAGGGAAGTGGAGAAGATGAGGCCAGAAATGCAGCAGTGAACTAGATTGTGCAGGAACTTGCAAGGCATTATAAAAACTTTGCTTTTACTCAAAATAAATTTAAAAAAAAACCATGTTATGATTTTGACCTGAAGAGTGACATATCACTTAAAGATTAACATGAAGAATAAGTATAGTGAGGCAAGGGTAGAAAAGCAGGAAGGCAAAGAGGCTAATTCAATAATCCAGGTGAGAGAGAGACTAGGGTGAGAGTGGTAGAGTTAACATAGAAAGAAGAGGTCAAATTCTGGTTACAATTTGAAGAAAGAACCAATAAAATTGCTGACAGTATATGAGCTGTGCTGAAAACAGACAACCTACAGAATGGAAGAAAATATTTACAATCTATGTGTCTAGCAAAGGTCTAATATTCAAAGGAACTTGAACAAATTTACAAGCAAAAAAAAACCCCATTAAAAAGTGGGGTTTATTTGAAAACACATGCTTTTCAAATAAAGACATACATGTGGCCAATAAGCATATGAAGAAATGCTCAACATCACTAATCATTAGAGAAACACAAATCAGAACCACAAGTTAGCATCTCCCACCAATCAAAAAATGGCTTAAAGGTGTCAAAAGGAGATGGGTAAAGCCTTCAGGCAGCTTTTGGGAGGTTAACTCCATTGGAGTTATAACTCGCTTATTTTATTTTATGCTTTAAAACCACTTCCTGGGATGTGATTGACAAAGCTGTATATATTTATACAACTAAATGAGTTTGGAGTTACATATAAATTCATGAAACCATCACCACAGTCAGTACCATAAATATAGCCATCACCTCCAAAAGGTTTTCCTGCTGTATTTATTTAATGTAATAACTTATTTATCCTGTATAACTAAAACTTTTTACCCTTTGGCTGATACTTCTCCATTTTCCTTTCTCTCCAGCCACTGGAAACCACCATTTCACTCTCTTATTCTGTGATTTTTACTACTTCAGATTCCTCATATAAATGGTTTCATATGGTACTTATCCTTCTGTGTCTAGCTTATTTCACTTAGCATAATGTCCACTAGGTTCATCTATGTTGTTGAAAGTAGCAGTATTTCTTTCTTTTTAAAGGTTGAGTAATATTCCATTGTAAACATATTGCACATATTTTTCATTCACTCATCTGTTGATGGTCATGACTATGGTGAATAATGCTGCAGTGAACACAGAGGTGCAAATATCTCTTCGAGATTCTGAATTTAATTATTTTGGTTATGTAGCCAGAAGGGGGATTACTGGATCATATGGTAGTTTTATTTTTAATGCTTTGAGTAAACTCTATATTGTTTTCCATAGTGGCTGTGCCAGTTTACAATCCCACCAGCAGTGTGCAAGTTTCTCTTTTCTCTACATCCTCACCAATACTTACCTTTTGTTTTTGGATAATAGCTATTCTAACAGGTGTGAGGCGATATCTCATTATAGATTTGATTTATATTTACCTGATGATTAATTATACTAAGCACCTCCTTTGAAAATTTCCAAAATAATTTGGTTCTAACTATGTTGTATTAGTCTGTTTTCACACTGCTGACAAAGACATATCCGATACTAGGCAATTTACACATGGAAGAAGATTAATGCACTCACAGTTTCTCGTGGCTGGGGCGGCCTCACAATCATGGCAGAAAAGATGAGGCACATCTCACATGGAGGCAGAAAAGAGAAAAGAGCTTGTGCAGGGAAACTCCCCCTTTTAAAACCTTCGGATCTGGTAAGGCTCATTCATTATCATGAGAACAACACAGGAAAGACCCACTCCCATAATTCAGTCACCTCACACTGGCTTCCTCCCACAACCAGTGGGAATTGCCCTTGAATTAGAGAAGTGTTGATATGGGAGAAACATACAAGGATAATCATTTCATTCCTTAATTCAGTTAGAAATATCCTAAAGATCCAAAAGATAATCAGCATTTTGGGGAGTTATCAAGTCATGTGGTTCTCCGGGTCTTTTCCAGGGGTCTCATTAGAATTTTTACTTAGTTATAAATACTCATTTTGGGAAAAAAACAAAAACAAAAACATAAACAGACCTCTAGATCATGTAAACAGAAAACAGTTTGACTTTCTCATCTCCCTGTGTAGGTTTACTTACTTCACAGCCAGCCGTTAGAGGAAATTTCTGACAGATAAGCATCACCCTTTCTATTGCTCTTAGGTAGTAAATAGTCTACATTATTAGATGCTATAAACATGACATTTGAATAATTTTAAATGATTGCTTCTGGGTAATAACCAATATCTTAAATTTCATAGAAGGTGGATCAAATTTCTTCCTGTCCTAGCTCAAGCATGCTACAAGCCTGAAAGCCTAAAGTATGATAACAGAAAACCAATGGCTTCACTTTCAGTTTTCCTTCTGTTTTCTTCTGCTCCTCTGCACTAAAATCTGACAACGTTTTCTGACTTTTTCATGTTTGTGCTAGCAGAGAGGAGAGATAAGGCATGGTGGTGCTTGCATGTCGGTCTTGTGGCATCAGTCCTCTCTGTGCTTCGCAGATGCAGTTAGGGAGCCTCTCATTGACAGCAGATCCTTTGTCTTGTAGAGGACTTTTGTGGGCTTTTGAGAGACCCCTTTTCACTTTGGATTTTTTTTTTTTTTGCTTTTAATTCCCTTAATTCCCAAATGTCTCCTTTGCTTACAGCTTTTCTTACCTTTCTGTTGTTTATAATTCTTTCCAGACATATATACTATGTCACAGTCTCATGGCTCCTGCGGATACCTGTCTTGGGAAAAAAATCTCTTTACAATCCCTCCACCCTCCAAACCAATGCTTTCTCCCTTCATGATGAAATCTTGTCCTCAACAAGCTCTGATAGGAACATCTGGCAGGATGTTTCTAATATTGCCATTTTCTTGTCCTCTATTGTCAGAAAGCTAGCCAGTCATAATTTTCCATTTGATTCCTGCTGTGATCTTTGTATCCACATACTGGTGGGGTCATGATTCATATTTTATGATCACTTTGAATACTGTCTTCTCTACCATGTGAAGATAGAAGTGTGATAGGGAGGAACAAAAATGTGCCACAGAAACTTACCATCTTTTTTTCAAACAAATTATTTCCCTGTTTGTATTAGTGCCATTCAGTCTCTTTCATACTTTTGAAGTGGTTACTGGACCAAGGATTGCCAAATAGTTTAGATTTATGTATAGTTTTACAAAGAAGATCTGGCACCTCACTTTGAAAGTACTTCCCAACTTTAAACAGAAGGTATTATGTTTTTAACATCTTTTTTATTTGTATAATTAATGCTTGATATCTGAAGAAGTAGGAATAGCAAAGGTTATAAGCTTTCAAGCTCTTGTAATGAAGAAAATGGTGGTAGTCGTTAAAATAGAGATCCCAGAAGTAATGTTTATTTTTAAATTATGATACTAAAGACAGAGTAAGAGTATTCTTAGCTTTTGAAAATTTGTCACTGGCTCTCCGAGCAGAAAGTTCCAGTTTGTCTTACAATTTAAGGCAAAGATTGTATGGAAAGATACATAGAAGCATATATTATTTATCTTATAAATTGGGTTAAAATTCATAAATCAGTAAATAGGCTCTGTTCTGTCCAGGGCATTCTGGTTTCTGGTTTCTTAAATCTTGTTCAAACTCTGTCTTTCATCAGTGTTTTTAAAATTAATTGCTGTTTAATTCATATTACTTTGGTTGTTTAATAAGGGGATCACATTCAATATACATAATAATGTTCTAATTTCTATTTACTTTAATAAGAGGCACTAAAAAGACTTATCTTAAAATTGTGTCAGGAAAGATAATGCTTTATTATTGTCAAGCAGTTACATCATACTTAAAATTCCTCAGCTAGTTTAATTGTGTTCTCAGTCTATATCTTCTGTCGATCTATCATCTGTCTGTCTGTCTGTCTGTCTATCTCTCTGTATCTATCAACTATCCTATTCATGTAATTTTCTCCTACCAGTTCCTAAATCCTATGGACTATTCTGTGTATCTCTTTGTTAACTATGAATGCTCTTATAAGATGATTTAGGTTTTTCAGGCAGGACAGGGGCTCAATTGAGGGAACATGGGAGGCCAGTTTTTTCATTGGTTTTCATTTTTGGTACCACTCAAGGTATAATATGTGGGATGATTCATGTGAGAAAGACAGTGGATTGGACTTAGAGAGTTGAATAACTCAAGTCTTGTGTCTTTATATATATATATTCATTTTTCTTACCGTTGTCTTCTACATTGGTCTTTCCTTTCACTAAATTCCTCATATATGTATGTATATATTCTCTTGTCAACTTGCTTTTCAATTTCTTAAAGACAGAAACCTTAAAAATATTCTTTGTATTCTGAACAAAAATATAATGTGTATTATAAATACTACATAAATATCTGTAAAGTAGTGACTAAGTTTATTTCTACTTAGAAATTTCATCATGGGTTAGTGATGGTTCCACAGAACTCTAGGACTACCTGCTGACAGCTTCATGGATTCTTAACTATAGACATAACAAAGTAACAGGAAATCTAAGGCAGTAGGGTACAAAAATATAATCAACTCCATGTCATTACCATATGTTTCTCTAGTTTATACACACTTGTATATGTACTACTCATAGTTTTGAAATGCATTGTAACAAAGATTGTAAGGTCACCGTTTGGTTGACATCTTGTATTTTTTTTCCTTAATATTTATAAGAATTAATGAGACTCCATGTGAAAAAAATCCAATTAATTTTTTATTACTTTGGAAAATAAGTACTTTTAAAAAAGTTTGATTAGACAATGTTTACTCTGGTGGTTTTAAAGGAAAAACCTTAGGTACTCTAAAATATGGTGGGGTTTATTTGGAAAAATTGGGAATCTAATCAAGACAAGTTAGGAACCTAATAGTACAACAATGTGTTCCCCTATTTCATGCCTGTTGAGAAAATATGATTGATGAGAAAAAGTATTCATTAATATGTTTAAATAACTTTTTTTATTTTTTTAAATTTTTTTTTATTTTTTTATTTTTTGAAAGAAAGAAAAAGAGAGGAAAGAAAGTGAGAGTGAAAGAAAGAAAAAAAAGACTATACGAGAGAAAGAAAGAGGAAGGAAAAGAGGGAGAGAGAACAGGATTCTTGTTCTACTGCCCAGGCTAGAATGCAGTCTAAAAATGGGTATTAAAAACCTCTATTATGCCAGTAATTGTGTTTAACAATGG
>CAUYLG010042913.1:0-175008 GCA_963573385.1 Cacajao melanocephalus
TAGAGAAATGCAAATCAAAACCACATTGAGATACCATCTCATGCCAGTTAGAATGGCGATCATTAAAAAATCTGGAGACAACAGATGCTGGAGAGGATGTGGAGAAATAGGAACACTCTTACACAGTTGGTGGGAGTATAATTTAGTTCAACCACTGTGGAAGACAGTGTAGTGATTTCTCAAGGATCTAGAAATAGAAATTCCATTTGACCCAGCAATCCCATTACTTGGCCTATACCCAAAGAACTATAAATCGTTCTACGATAAAGACACATGCACAAATATGTTCACTGCAGCCCTGTGTACAATAGCAAAGTCCTGGAACCAACCCAAATGCCCATCAATGATAGACTGGACAAAGAAAATGTGGTATATATACACCATGGAATACTATGCAGCCATAAAAAATGGTGACTTCGTGTCCTTTGTAGGGACTTGGATGAATCTGGAAACCATCATTCTCAGCAAACTGACAGAAGAACAGAAAGCCAAACACCACATGTTCTTACTCATAGGTGAGTGTAGAGCAATGAGAACACGTGGACTCAGGGAGAGGAACATCACACACTTGGGGCAGCTGGGGGAGGGTAGGGGAGAGACAGCGAGGGGTGGGGAGGGATAACATGGGAGAAATGCCAGATACAGTATGCACCTAAAGTTAAATAAATTAAAAAACAAAAAAACAATAGGTTGTTACTTCACCTCCTTGCTGCTCAGTCAAGCCATGTCATAACTAAATCTCTTTTTTTGATAGTTCATCTTTTTAGCTACACTTATTCTTGCAGTAGGAATGTTATCTATGTCTCCATAAAAAATCCATTCCCTGATACTTGATTCATAACTGTAATTTTGGATGGTCCTGAAAATAACTTTTATCTTTTAAAAATATAAAATGAGGCCAGGCACAGTGCCTTATACTTATAATCCCAGCATTTTGGGAGGCTGAGGCAGGAGGATCACTTGAGGTCAGGAGTTTGAGACAAGCCTGGGCAACGTGGTAAGAATTCCCATCTCTACAGAAGGTAATATAATTAGTCAAGCATTTGTGGTGCATGCCTGTAGTCCCAGCTACTGGGGAGGCTGAGGTGGAAGGATCACTTGAACTCAGGAGTTTGAAGCTGCAGTGCATTATGATAGTACCACTGCACTGCAGCCTGGGTGACAGAGCAAGACCTTTTCTCTGGAAAAAAAAAAAGATAAATGAAAATAAATAAAATGAACTTATTTGAGGGATTGAATTTATTGACTTCCCTCATCCCTAACATAAATGTGAAGGAATGGTTGATTCTAAGTGAGGGTTAGAAAGCATTATTTATTCTTTGCCCAGAATCCAGACATGCTTTCTCTGGTAAGCATATCCTAATTTTCTCTCATTTTCTCTCAGTTACTATCTCTCCCTCTCTTTCTGGTTCGGTGCACTTGTTTCTGGTGGAGTGGACTCTATCTCTGTCCCCTGCCCCTGCTAGTGCCTTCCTGAGGTGGTCATGTGACCCAGACCTGGCCAATCAGACTCTTACATCCTTCAAGCGAGTCTTACCACATGACCTGAGCCAAGCCAATCAGCTTACTGTCATCAATTCTGGGGCTTTGGCTTGAATGATCAGAAAAGAGGCACCCCTCACTCTTTCCTAGTGAATGTGTAGCTCTGAGAATTTAAGCCTGATTTTTTAGAAGCCATCTTGCCACTGGAGGATTTTACCTATATGTGAATGGAACCAGCACAGGGGAATGCAGAGGTGTGAGATGGAGAGATACGTCCCAATTACATCATTTGGGCTCCTGGATCTACCTGAAGCTGGAAGTGCCCCTGAGCTTTACATTTTCATGAACGAATTTCCCCCTTTCACTGTGCCTTAAAGTTGGTATTTCCCTCTGGGATTTCCTGCATGGTCCTAATTAATATATGGTGTTTAGAGAACACAGCTCCTTTTAAAAATGGAAATAAGAATCTTCTTGGAAGTTGAAGAAGGATGGATCAGGGACTTGAAGACTATTTTTAAGAGAAGAGAACAGGTATTATGCATATGTGAAGGGAGAAAAGCAGGAGCTTGGAGGCCTACTTTCTGTGAGTAGGAGAGAGGCCATGTCTGAGTATTTACATTGAAAGTATTGTGTTCCGTGACATAATGGACTTAACTTTTTGGTAATGGGAATTTTGCCACCACCTGTGCCTCCCTTTTTCTCTTTGACTGCCAGGAAGCTCCCTTGTATTCAGAAAGCCACATATGCTCTTTGTGTCCAGCACCTTGAGTCCAATCTACTCAGCTCAGTTTGATGAACATTATTGAGCATCCATTTTATGCCAGACCCTGGAAGAACCACTGGAAATACATAAATGTTTCTGTGGAGGAAAACAGGTATATAAATATGTAATTAAAACACAATGTATTGGCTCACACCTGTAATCTCAGCACTTTGGGAGGCCAAGGCAGGTGGATCACAAGGTCAGGAGATTGAGACCATCCTGGGCGACATGGTGAAATCCCGTCTCTACTAAAAATACAAAAATTAGCTGGGGGTGGTGGCATGCGCCTGTAGTCCCAGCTACTCAGGAGACTGAGGCAGGAGAATCCCTTGAACCTGGGAGGCAAGGTTACAGTGAGCCAAGATTACACCACTGCACTCCAGCCTGGTGACAGGGTGAGACTCGTTCTTAAAAAAAAGAAAAAAAATGTATTGAGGCCAAGGTGGGCAGATCACTTGAGGTCTGGCCAGTCTGGCCAACATGATGAAGCCCCATCTCTACTAAAATTACAAAAATTAGCCAGGCGTGGTGGCAGGCACCAATAGTCCCAGCTACTCAGGAGGCTAAGGCTTGAACCTGGGAGGCGGAGGTTGCAGTAAGCTGAGATCATACCACTCCACTCCAGCCTGGGCAACAGAGCAAGACTCCGTTAACAAACAAACAAAAAACACAATATATTAAATTGCCAGTTATTCCTTATCTGGTCTCAATTTTTTATTATTTACAAATCTATCATTACTTAATTCAGTGTAATTTAGTTCTCAATCACCACAAATCCTCTATTAGATGACATGAAGCACAAATGTGAAAACATACAGTTAGAGTTCCAATTGTCTTCAAAGCATCAGTCTTAGCTAGCATCAGTCTTAGCTTGCATTTCCTCAAAAGCAACCCCCTAAAAAGGATGTAAGCAGGCTGTTTATCTGGGAGAGATGGTCCCATGCACCACAGTAAAGAAGTGGGACTGGGAGGGAAAGGAGACAGGGAGGGGAGACAAGCCCCAAAAGGTGCATTCAGCAGGTTTCTGCTGTGAGAAACTGAGGCGCAGTCCCACTGGGGATCCTCTGAGAAACTATGTGGAATGCACCCCCAGAGTTTCCAGGCTAGGAGGCTGAAGTATAGATTGAGCTTCATTGTTGAGGATTCTCCCCAGAGTGTGGAATCCCCAGCACTTCCGGCTGATCTAAGAGTGCTGAGTAAACCCTAAGGCTCAGAAAAAGCCTTTAGGCAGAAAAGCAGAGAGATGTGGGTGTCCAAGGTGGGAAGCCATCCAGGGACATGAATGGCTGCTTCAGCTATGGGTGCATTCTTAGGTAAGCCAAGGGTATGTGGGATTGGACCTAGAGAGCACTGGCTACAGCATCCTAGGTAGTGTAATTTGACTTATTTATTATGGTTCTCACAGAAGAACGGTCATTAAGCCAAGTCAACTGCCATTATGTTTTATAAAAAGCCTGTAGATGAACATTTGAAACGAGACTTCTCAGTTGAGGAAGGCATGATCAATAATATTATTTGAAATCTGGCATACAATAATGATCAATAAATGATTGGATAAATGCATTTGTTATTAGGTTTCTTGATTTCAGGACACTGCTGATTACAAGACAAACCATTGATTTGATAGCAGCTCTTTTTGGGAAAGAAGGACCTTAAATATACCTGTCAATGACATGGGACATCCAAATTTCAGAAGAGGTAAAACGTGAAGAAAACAATGCATCTTAGAAAAAAGAAAACACAGTATATTCAGTTCCACAATACTGAAAACCTGCCAAGTGCAGAAGTCTGGTTTAGATTCTGACGTGACCCTCCACTAAACTCAGTCAAAGCATACATTTACTTTTTATCTTTTATAACATCTTTACTGGTAAATAATTCACATATCATATAGTCACCATTTATACAATTCTGTTTTTTGTTAGAGACAGGGTCTCATTTTGTTGCCTAGGCTGGTCTGCAGTGATGCAATCATAGCTCACTGCAGATTTTAACTCCTGAGCTCAAATGATACTCCTGTCTTAGCCACCTGAGTAGTTGAGACTACAGGTGGGCTCTACCATGCTCAGCTAATTAAAAAAATTTTTTTGGTAGTGATGGGGTCTCACTGTGTTGCCCAGGTTGGTCTCAAACTCCTGGCCTCAAGTGATCCTCCTACCTCAGCCTCCTACAGTGCTGGGATCTCAAGTGTGAGCTACTGCACCCAACCTATAAACACAATTTGATGTTTTTTATCCTATTCACAGAGTTGTTCAGCCATCACCACAATCAATTTTAGAATGTTTTCATCATTCCAACAGGAAGCCCCATACCCATTAGGAGTCGCTCCTCATTCTCCCCTTACCCCAATCTCTGTCAACCACTCATCTGAATTCTGTCTGTGAAGATTTGCCTATTCTGGACATTTCATATAAATGGAATCATACAATAAAAACAAAATTTTTGAACACATACCCTTCATACCATGTACAGCACTAACCATTTGAAGAGTATTCTCTCCTTTAATCCTTACAATAGCCTGCCAAGCAGAGACTCAGCATACCCACATATGAGATGAGAAAACTAAGACACAGAGAGGCAGAATGGTTCTTCAGTTCACACAGCTCACAGGCAGTGGAACTTGAGTTTGTTGCCAGGCAGTCTGCCACAGAAACATTTGTAGACCAACTACTACTTAGGAAATATACAAGCCTGGATGATCCTGAGCTATATTTCATATTCTTCTGATTCCAGGTGATCGCCTGGGGCAGGGCAATCTCCATGTGTGAAAGTTGTAGGATTGTCTTCTTCAGTAGGGAGGCTCTCCAAGGACTGGAACCCATGCCCTGTAGAGAGGCTGCTTGGTGTCCAGACAGCCTGTCTGTATCTCACCCATACTAGAGATGTTGGCCTCTTAAGCCACTTTCTTGATCCTTCTCTTTCCTCATGAGCACAAAGAATACTTTGAACTGGCTCACTTTTATCTCAGGTCATCTTTGACTATTTTCACCTCTGTCCTGTGCTCTGGAGAAGTCTGTGTTTGAATTAGCGTCAATCCAGTATGAAAATGCCTCTCTACTTGGACAGTAAAGAACTTGCATTTGTTCTAGGTTACAGTTTCCCAAAGGGAAGTTCCCTAAAGTGGATTTTGATAAACATGAATTCCATGATTTGATATTACAAAGTGTTAAGCTATTTTTTAAGAGAAGGGAAAATTAAAGAAAAGGAAAAGAAGGTTATAGTCCTGTGAGTTTGAGAAACAATGAGGTAAGCAAAGTGGTGTGGGTGTCTTTATTGCAGGACTTCTCAGAGCCTTTACTGTCTTATAAACATTACCATATGGATTTCCTCACTACAGGAAACTCACCTTGGGATGTCCACTACAACGAGGATACCTAGCATTCTTTGCCAGGAATTTCCTCTCTTTATTAGACAAATGCTGGCAGCAGGAGCAGCTATGTAACAAAGTCACCCTTTACTTATGGCTTCAGAGAGTGATTGCCTGAATCAAACTGAAACAATCACAATCCACCATTCTAATGAACTAATGAGTTCCTTCTCCTGGAACCAGTACTTAGGCTCTTGGACAAGGAGGGCCAGTCTCTCCCTACAATATGCAAAATTCAAGAGCTCTTAGCTACGTATATACTTAATATGTTCCAAGACAGGAATTGAGGATGCAACATTTCCCAACCTTATTTGTACTATCCTTTAATAGAGAAGTGTCTTTAATCCATTTGGACTTACATTCTCATGAAAGTTCAGGACACTCAGAGCACATTTTTCTCATGCAAGGAGAATTCCAAATGGAGGCAATGGCTGGCATTGGGTCAATGAATCAACATTGTTGTGGTTGAGATCTCTGTAATCCTTTTCCATGGTCTTTTCCTCATGGTCAGTCACAAAGTAGCTGCTGCTTCTCCAGCCATCCTTTCTGCAATTCAAAGCTGCATGACAGAAGAAAGGATCTTGCCAGCTATATGTGCAACCTTTGATCAAGAAAGTGAAAGCTTACTCAGATCCCAGAAATCCTTGCAGCAGTGTTCCCTTATGTCTTAATGTCACAATAATTGTGCCTCATGTGATTCTCGGCTGCTGAGGAGGCTGGGAAATCTAGGAATAGGATTGTTGTGTTTGGCTTACACCAATCTTGAACCATTACCTGATACTGGACACCTGCATTCAGGTTCTGTTTTCACAGAAGAGTCAATAGTGGATAGTCAAAGAACAGTCTGTCATATACATGGGAAATTCTGCACGTAGGTGGACGTTTATACACCTCTGGAAAGCCTCCAGAAGCTCCAAGAAATATCTAGCTATCGACAAGCCAGCAGCCTTTTTCTGTTGGCCTTGATTACTCTAGTTTCTTTCTTAAATATACGATGCATAAGAATTATGGCATCAGGCAGAATATTAACATTTAAGGCAGCTGATCATTTTTACTCCTGATTAATACCTAACTTCCTGTCCTCCAGCCTGGCTGTGAATGATTCCACCGTTATTATCTGATGCTAGTCAGTTTTTTAATCTTTTCCTTCTTGGTTGTATTGACATGCTTTATATATACCTATAGCCTTTAGTGAGTTTTTATACCTATTTCATGGTGCGTATTTGTTCTCTGACAGAGTGGAAGCTCCTTACTCTATGGTAAGTATTGTTCAAAGCATTTTACAAATACAGTCATGCACTGAATAATGACATTTCGGTCAACAATGGACTACAAATGTGACGGCAGTTTTACAAGATTATGATTCTGGAGCTGGAAAATTCCTACCACCTGGTATTTACTATAGTGCACTTTTTATTGTTATTTTAGGGTGTACTTCTTTTATTTACAAATAAAAAGTTAACTGTAAAATGGCTTAGGTAGGTCCTTTAGGAGGTATCCAGAAGGCATTGTTATCACAGGAGATGACACCTTTGTCTGTGTTACTGCCACTGAAGACCTTCCAGTGGGACAAGATGTGGATGTGGAAGACAGTGATATTGATGACTCTGACCCCCTGTAGGCCTAGGCCCAGGTTTGTGTTTGTGTCTTAGTTTTTAACAAACAAGTTTAAAAAGTAGTAGAAAAAAAGAGTTTTTTTTTTTAAAGCTTGCAGAATAAGGATATAAAGAAAATATTTTTGTACGACTATACACTGTTTTTGTGTTTTAAACTAAATGTTTTAGACCCATTTGCAGCCTGCAAAGCCTAAAATATTTACTCTCTGCCCTTTACTGGAAATGTTTGCCAACCTTTGTTTAGAGCCATAGACTCCAGAGTCAGTCTACTTGGGTTCAGAATCCAGCTCTATCACTCACTGGCTGTGACCTTGGTCAAATTACTTGGCCACTCTTATTCTTCATCTATAAAATGTAGTTTCCAATAAGACTTACCATGTCGCATTGCTGTGGGGATTAAATAAGCTGTTGTCAGTCTTAGAGCAGTACCTGGTACATGGTAAACAGTATGTAAGTTCTACCTGGCATCACTCCACTGGGTCGTTGTACAGACTGATGACAGGAGGCAAAACTTCAGTTGTGCTACATTGACTAAGCATAGGACTCGGCTCTCACATGTTTCAAGCTTTGAGTCTTCCCAAGCCACGTTCTGTTTCATTCTAGGTGTGCAATGTACTGTCTTCTTAATCACACTTACAGGTGTATCTAAATATATACAAAAACACCACAGAAAAATGTGGTTGGTCTCCCGCCAACAGAACGGCAGGCGAATCAAGGCTTGCTCCAGCTATCCTGGCTACAAGGTGCCACTCAGCCATCCCTGGGATCTTCTCAAGCTCTCCTATCCCACTGTGATGCTGCATGGTTTCTCAGCAAAGAATGGAGGAGCAGCTGTTACCAAGGTGTGCACCAGTGAGCCATTTTCGGCTGGCATCTGTGTGTAGCTGCTGCCACTAGCGAGCATTGAGTCACCATGCTGCTCTGTCAGCAGGCTGAGCTGAGATGTGCAGAAAGGAAGGTACCAACTTGGGAACTAAAGTCATCTTTTTTTTCTCCAAAGTGATGAGATATTGAAAACATTTGAACAGGCGTTCTGGAGACCACTCTCAGGGGTCCCACTGTTATTGCTTGAGACTTGGGTGTGTGTTATCTTAAAGCTACTTTATCTTTCTAAACTTCAGTTTCCCTCACCTGGAAAATGGAAATCATGATGGTTCTTGGTTAATGGGAAGATTACAAGAAAATATTATAAAGCAGCTGTCGGCAAATTATTGCCCAATGCTAAAAATGGCTTTTATATTTTTAAATGGTTGAGAAAAATCAAAAGAAAAACGATATTTCACGACATGTGAAAATTATATGAAATTCAAATTTCAGCATCCAGAAATAAACTTTTATAGGAACACAGCCATGCGCATCCCTTTACATAGTGTCTATGGCTGCTTTTCTGCTACAACGGTGGAGTGGAGTGGTTGCAACAGAGATGGTCTGGACCACAAAGCCAAAAGTATTTACTATCTGGTCCTCTATAGAAGAAGTTTGCTGACACTGATATAAAGTATTATTTTGGTTTCACTTTACCCAGGGACAAAATTTGAGGCAAGAATTGTACTCAAGGCAAGTGCTTTATTTGGGAAGGTAAGCCCATTGAACACTAGTGGAGAGAGAGTATAATTTGGGGAAGGAAAGTTAGCTCAGAGGGTATGTGGTCCAGGTGCCTCACTGGAGCTTAATTCCATTAGGCAACTATGGTAATCAGTGCAGAATGCAGCCTTTGAGTTATTCTACCCCAGGGATATGGGAGCCGGGGTATTTATCCATGACACCTACCAGTCATTGATTGTGGGCTACTTTGGAGAAAGAGTAGCATTGATTTTTTGGCATTTCTGAAAACAAGAATATTGCCTTGTATGTAGTAGGCATTCCATAAGTATTAGGTATGAGTATAAAATTAAGATGACTGTCAACTTTGGAAATTGGCAAAGTGTGTTGGTTGAGTCAGACTTCATGCGACCTTGGGCAAATACTTAACTTCTCTGAACCTCATTAAGATGGTAGTCAGGATTAAATGAGATAATGCTTGGCACCAAGTAAGTGTGTCATAAATTTTAATTACTACTAATACTTATTGGATTTAAATATATTCACATATTGAGAAAGATTCATAAAACTTTTATGAAAATTGTGTCTGTTTCTTTTAAAATCCCTGAGCATGTAATAAGATTCTGTAATTAAAATATTCAAGACATCTGAAAGCAAGAGAAGTCAAATATTAATGAGTTAAGAGAGGAGAACATGGGCTGATGGTGCCATTCTGTGGGAGTCTTAACGAAGGGCATGGATGCCTGTGTCTGAGCATAGGAACGTCCTAATACTTAATTAGTTCTCAAGGTCTGTGCTGCAGATCTCATTTTTATGGAAGTGGTGAGGCTTAGGAAGTCCAGGACATATTGCTAAAAATCCTGTTGGTGTCCTTGAGAACTTCAAATCCAATTTATTTAAACAAATCAATGTCTTGGTGCTCAGGGGCCCATCATTGTGTTAGCTGGGTACACTTAGCTAACCAAGGCAAGATCACCAACTTCAAGTCATTCCCATTCTGCCCGAGGTGTTCTTACCCCTTACTGTAAACTCCTCAGTCCAAGGAATGCTACTGAAAATAAAAGAGGCAGTTAATTCCCAACACGAGAGTCAGCAAAGATGTATCCAAACAGGTGACAAGAGTGGGCCAGGAAGGATGAGATGGATTTTGGTAGGAAAGGGAAAAACAGACAGATATTACTGGCAATGGTGAGATAAGCCATAAAATAAAAACTTGAAAGAATGTGGAAGACAGTGCTTAGTCCATTAGGAATGGGACTAGAGCCAGAAGGATGGGTTGGTGTCATCTTGCAATGACATCTCCTGTTTGAATTTCAACTTAATTTTATTAGTGGTGGGCAGTCATCTGATGTTTGAAAGCAGAAAATTAACATGATAAATGCTCTGTTAGAACTTCTTCTAACCCAAGCATGACCTGAACATGAAGGATCTAAGTGGAGAAGAGTAGGAAGCTGGAAGGACAGAGTTCCAATCAAAGGTCTGTAACTGCCTAGTGGGTTCACCTTGCCCACTGCCTAGACAGAGCCAATTTCTCGAGACAGGAGAATTGCAATAGAGAAAGTAATTCACACAGAGCTGACTGTGCAGGAGACTGGAGTTTTATTATTACTCAAATCCGTCTCCTTGAGCATTCGGGGATCAGGGTTTTTAAGGATAACTTGGTGGGTTAGGGGAAGCCAGTGACCAGGAGTGCTGATTGGTTAGGAGATGAAATCATTGGATGTTGAAGCTGTTCTCTTTCCCTGAGTCAGTTCCTGGGTGGGGGCCACAAGATCAGATGAGCCAGTTTATTAATCCGAGTTGTGCCAGCTGATCAGTCTTCAAGTGCAGGGCCTGCAAAATCTCAAGCACTGATCTTAGGAGCAGTTTAGAAAGGGTCAGAATCTTGTAGCCTCCAGCTGCATGACTTCTAAGCCATAATTTCTAATCTTTGGGCTAATTTGTTAGTCCTACAAATGCAGCCTAGTCCCCAGTCAAGAAGGAGGTTTGTTTTGGGAAGAGGCTGTATTGTCTTTGTTTTAAAGTATTTACTGTAAATTTCAGTTCCTCCCAAAGTTAGTTCAGCCTACACCCAGGAATGAACAAGGACAGCTTGGAGGTTACATGCAAGATGGAGTCAGTTAGGATAGATCTCTTTCATTGTCTCTGTCATAATTTTGCAAAGGTGGTTTCAGATCCACATAAGAGACTGAGATTAGACAAGTCTTGGAAGAAACAGAAAACTGGCATGAGGTGGTCTGAGTCTGTTAATAATGATCTTTTTCCTCAGGGGGCAGAAGGGAGAAACGGAGGCAGGAAATGAATGAAATGGTGCATGTGTGGTATTTTTAGTTAGGGCCGTTGCATTTTTCAAGGTATCTGTTCTCTGGCCCCCATCTTCTCTCTATTGGAACCTGTGTTTCTCTTTCAATACTGGTTCTTCTTTGAGGCAGGCCTGGCAACTAAGTCTTTCAGCTTCATCTTGTGGGTGAATCAGTACTTAAGAAAGTTATTCACACTTGAATGTATATCTAAGAGAGGTAATGGAATAAGAAAGCAAATTTGAAAGAAAAATAGTAACAAGGGGAGGAAAAGACAGAATCCCCAGAGGGATGGGGAATCTAAGTGAGAAGGATAGGCTGAGCATGGTGGCTCACGCCTCTAATCCCAGCGCTTTGGGAGGCCGAGGCATGTGGATCACTTGAAGTCAGGAGTTTGAGACCAGCCTGGCCAATATGATGAAACCCCATTTCTACCAAAAATATAAAAAATTAACTGGGCATGGTGGTGCATGCCTGTAATCCCAGCTACTTGGGAGGCAGAGGCAGGAGAATCGCTTGGATCTGGGAGGCGGAGGTTGCAGTGAGTTGAGATTGTACAACTGCACTCCAGCCTGGGTCAAACAGCAAGACACTGTCCCCCCCCCACCCACACACAAAAAGATATAAGAAACTACATAAAATTAATTCGTAACTACTTTAAAGTGAATGATTCAGTGACATTCAATATATTCACAAGACTGTGCAGCCACCACCTCTATCTAGTTCCAAGACATTTTCATCACCCCAAAAGGAAGTCCCAACCCATTAAATGGGAATCCTCACTCCCCTTCCCCCAATTCCCTGGGAAGCACCAGTTTGCTTTTTGTCTCTATGAATTTATCTATCCTGGATGCTTCATGTAAACAGAATCACATGATGTGACCTTTGGCGTCTGGCTTCTTTCACTTGGCCTAGCAAACCTTGAAAGCACTAAACTGGTGGCTTCTTTTATAAGGAGACCAATTTATGGATGTTCTAATTGCAGGTCATTTGCAGCTGCTATCCTCTTAGCCTGGAATCCTTTTTCCTCAGATGTGTATACAGCTGACTCCTTCATTTCATGTTACATCTTTGCTCAGATATCCCCTTCACAAAGGGCTCTTGCCCAGAGGAGACAAAGATCTCCAGAGGATGCACCTGGGTTGTAAGGAGAAGGGAATTCCCCAAGGTCGTTGTCAGTGTCAGTGAGCTAATGTTTTACGACCCTACCTTGTCTCAGTTGGTTTTACTTGGTAGCTACTCTTGCATGGAAGGAAACTCTGCAGAAGACTAAAGATCTCTTTGATTGGTGGCTTTTTGGAGAGGGCTTAGACTCTATTTTAAAATACAGATTTTGGTCAGGTGCAGTGGCTCATGCCTATAATCTCAGCACTTCTGGTGGCTGAGCCGGGCGGATCATGTCAGATTAGGAGTTCAAGACCAGCCTGGCCAACATGGCAAAACCCTGTCTCTACTAAAAATACAAAAATTAGCTGGGTGTGGTGGTGCACACCTGTAATCCCAGCTACTCAGGAGGCTGAGGCAGGAGAATCACTTGAACCCGGGAGGTGGAGGCTGTAGTGAGCTGCGATCGTGCCACTGCATTCTAGCTTGGGAAACAGAGTGAGGCTGTGTCTCAAAAATAAATAAAGAAATAGAGTACAGAGGTCCTTATTATTTAGGTATGGCAAGGCCAACAGATCAGGAGATGACTGCCATTGAAAAGATAGCTTGTTGTATTCACAGATCCCAGGAGAAGGGGTCATACCACACCACTGGAGGCACATGGAAAAGCACCAGCGTTGGTCAAGAGGCAGATGGAACAAGGGGAAAATATGCGCAGAAGCTTTTATTTATAGTTTCCCTGGGAAAGAATGGGTGAGGCAGCGTGAGCAGGTTTAGAATTGCCTAGTTTGAAAATTCATTGGGCTCTGGGGTGGAGGGGATGTCTCTACTTGCCTGGTATCTGGCCCTGGGGTGGTTAGGGCAGGGAGATAAAGAAGGAGGTTGCGGGTGTGGTTCTAGATTGGGTGTTTGCATATGAAAGGTGCACTCACAGAAGAGTTGTTTGCTAGCTCCAGGAACTGACTAACTCTGGGAGGAGAAGTCCCTCTAGGCAAGCAAGACCTCAGATGTCCAAGAATCAAAATACAGGGAAAAAAAATACATGGCTAATATACAGTGATTTGGTGCCTTGACTGTTTTCCTGTCATTGCTTCCTCTAGGAAGGATCATGCCCACACAAAGGTGTTTGGATAGGAAGAGGGGAAACCAACACAGGGAATTAGGTCTTCACAGTCCAGAATTTTGGACTTCTTCATTGGTGACTGAGGAGTCTGGAGTCCCCGGGACTTTAAGAAAAACATGTGCATCACCAACTCCAAAATCAGTATCTGAGGGCTGTCACTCACACCATTATTGAGTGGTAAATGCAATCCTGTAATAAGACCAATAATGGCTTCAAATAATGAACGCACTATCTTTGTAGCTTCTAGCAAGTTTCTTGGCCTTAGTTTCCTCATCTATAAAATACAGATAATAATGTACTTACCTGAAATGATTCTTGGAGGGGATAAATAAGCTAATGTCTGGAACCTGCTTAGCACAATTGCTGGTACAAAATAAGACCCAATAAATGTTTCTATGATCATCCTTATTTTATTTTTTGAGATGGAGTCTCGCTCTGTCACCCAGGCTGGAGTGCAGTGGTGCAATCTTGGCTCACTGCAATTTCTGCCTCCCAGGTGCAAGCAATTCTCCTGTCTCAGCCTTCCTAGTAGCTAGAACTATAGGTGTATGCCACCACGGCTAGCTAATTATTATATTTTTAGTAGAGATGGGGTTTCACCATATTGGTCAGGCTGGTCTTGAACTCCCGACCTCAGGTAATCTACCTGCCTGAGCCTCCCAAAGTGTTGGGATTACAGGCATGAGCGGCCACGCCCAGCCTATCATCATTTTTAAATACAGACTCTCCTTCACAGACAGCCCCTTTGTCTCTGTCATGGACAGAAACTTACAGAAATTTTGAATAGATGCCAAAGAAACAACCAACACTGACACATGGAAAAGATTAACTGAAAGGACAATAAACACAAGAAGGAAATAGCCTGGGAGGGGAAGTCAAAGAGGGATCTGCAGACACACAGACGTTGGCATTGCCTGATTTCTCCCCATCACACCATCCCCTGCCATTACCAGCTGCCGAGATAAACCACCTGCTAGGAATCATCAGGAGAGAAATGCCACATCACAGTTCCAGAATCTGAGCACAAAATACTACAGACGCAAAGGAAAAACATATGGTACAACAGGGGGGAAAAATGGCTTGAATGTCTCCAAGAAGCATGACTAATCAGATGAAGGAGAGGCAGCCACCACCACAAAGCAATTTTCGAAAGAGAAATCTGCCCTAAATGAAGAAACACTAAATAAACAGCTCCCAGGGTATCAGGAGCCCTGAAAAGCCCTCATGCAGAAAGTGAGCTTCTCCAAACCTAGCATCCGTAAGTAGGGATGGCCAAGGGCACTGCACCAGTCCCCACTGGCAGGTGAAGGTGTATTTGAGAGGGCACCAAGACATTCAGTACCATGGTTCATAGACAGAAAAGAGCTTTGGCTGTTACTGATGGTATTTCATCATCCTATGCATGGTAATGCTCCTCTAAATGGCTGGCATTAACCCATTCCTTAATTCATTCAACAAATATTTATTGTGGACCTGCCATGTGTCTGGTTCATTTTACTCCATGGGGTTTATCATACTGCATGCTACAAGGGTACCAGTGGAAGGGAAGGAAGGTTGATTCATTTTCATTGCAAGAAGTTACCATTATATTACTTTGGTTTCTTCAGGGATCAATCACCTCAAGTTTTGCTTAAACTTCACTGAATAATCTTTATGCTTCCAGGTTGTGTTACCTCTGGTTAGGTCAGGAAATTGTATTATCGAGCCCCTACCATGAGCTACTATTTTCCATATAAAAATGTGAAAAATGTTTAGTTCCCCTTGAAGAGTTTACAGATTAGTGGGCGGGGGGTGGGGGGGAGACACAAAAACAGAGGATTTCAATGTAATGTGGCAGACACAAGGACAAAAGTAGGTAGAGCATCCTGTGGGATGCAGTGGAGGGGCACTTAGCCTTGCCTGGGTGTTCACAGAAGGTTTCCTAAAGAAAGAGATGCTTTACCTTAGTCTTCAGAGATGTGCAGAAATTAGGTAACAATGGTGGGGGGTGAGGGGGTATCCCTGTCAACAAAAATAGAAAGGGAAAAGTCATGGAAATATCATATAGCACATGTGTAAGGGGCCTAAGGAGTTTGTTGTTCACAGTAATTCATTCAGCATTTACTGAGGGTCTGTCATATGACATGAAAATGTAGTGAGTCTACAGGGAGGGGAACATCACACACTGGGGTCTGTTGGGGGGTAGGGGGCTAGGGGAGGGATAACAGGGGGTAGGGAGATAGGGGAGGGATAACAGGGGGTGGGGAGTTTGGGGAGGGATAACATTAGGAGAAATACCTAGTGTAGGTGACGGGGGGATTGATGCAGCAAATCACCATGTCATGTGTATACGTATGTAACAGTCCTGCAAGATCTGCACATGTACCCCAGAACACAGAGTTAAAAAAAAAAAAAGAAAAAAAAGAAAATGTAGTGTGTCTAATATGACACTAGAATTTAATGCAATACAATACTGTATTGTATTTTGGGGAAACTTGGTCTTTCAAGTATATAAATATGCAAATTACAATTATCATTCTGTAATCATTTTGTATTGCATAATATACATTTTGTCAATACAAAATGATTACAGAATAATTGTAATTTGCATATTTATATACTTGAAAAATCAAGTTTACTCAGTATACCATATAGTAGTATATTGCATTACAAATAATGTGTGACAATACAAAATGATTACAGAATCGTATAATTTTTTTCTAGCATTCGACCTAGCAATTCCATTACTGAGTATATACACAAAGGAATATAAATCACTCTGTTGTAAAGACACACGCACTTGTATGTTTATCACAGCATTATTCACAGTAGCTAAGACATGGGATCAACCTAAATACCTGTCAAAGGTGAACTGAATAATATGAAACATATATACCATGGAATAGTATGCAGCCATAAAAATGAAATCATGTCTTTTGCAGCAGCAACATGGATGGAGCTGGTGGCCATTATCCTGAGTGAATTTACTCAGGAACAGAAAACCAAATGTTGCATGCTTTCACTTATAAGTGGTAGCTAAACACTGAGTTCACATTTGAGGGTGGGAGGAGGGTGAAGATGGAAAATCTACCTATTGGTTACTATGGTGATTACCTGGGTGATAAAATAATCTGTAGACCAAATCCCCAGGACATGTAATTTACCCACATAATGAACCTCAACATGTACCCCTTGAATTTAAGAGTTAAAAAGAAAAAAAGTTTCTACAAAGTAAAAGCTTATGATTTCTAATTTATGAACTAGTAACACTGTAATTCATTTTCAAAATAACAAAAGATATCAATGTTCCTCAGTCTTGCCAAATCTTCCCACTATCCCAAAGGAGACAGTGGAAAGAGTCAAGAAATTACAGGTCTGATTTTCACACTTGCAAATGGGACCTCAGGAAAGACAGTTTTCCTCTCTGTGCCTCAATTTCTTCATCTATAAAATGGAGACAATAATACCACCTCCCTTATTGGTGCATGGAGTGAATTAAATAAAAAGTGGTAAAACAACTTGCACAGAAAGTGGCCCATCACAGGATATTACTCAGACAGTAATTACTCTGTATGGTGTAATAGCCATATGGAAAAACATGGGCTTTGGAATCAGACCTGAGTTCCAACTCCAGATGTATCCACTTAGTTGCATGTAACTTTGGGCAAATTTTAGCTCTTGTGTATCTCTATTTCCTCATTGCTGCAATGAGTGTAATAAATAAAGCACCTAGCACACAACTGGAACTTAATACTGGGAACTACTAAAAGCAGCCTTGTATATGATTTTATTTTTAGTTACATTTTTCTTGGAAGCTTATAGAATGTCTTGGGATAGACAAAGCAAAGGCAACAAATAGACCTTAAAATGCCTAGTGGTTCCAACACAAGTTTATGTCTTCTCATACCAGCCTAAGTTGGGTATTTCTGGTCATTTGATGAAACTTCCACGTGGTGATTCAGGGATCTAAGATCCTTTCATCTTGTACCATGTATTGCCCTCTAGAGCCTGTAATCATTGGTATTTGGTCGTATCCATTCATGAGAGCCAAGAGGTGATAGGAGAAGTACGCCAGCTGCGTGCCCAGGAAGAAGAAACGGATTTTGGTGAACGGTTAGCAATCTCTGCTACATTAAATGTCTTTAAAATAATTTTCTTACCATTTCATCTCCCTGTGTCCCTATTGTTAAGAGAATGATCTTTTTCCTACTGATCTTGGCAAATGCTATTTCTGCAGGGAGAAGACAGATTAGGATTCATGCTTTTTTTTTTTTTTTTTTCCTCCCAGACAGGATCTTTCTCTGTTGTCCAGGCTGGAGTGCAGTGGCATAAGCATTGCTCGCTGCAGCCTCAACTTCCTGGCTCAAGTGATCCTCCTACCTCAGCCTCCCAAGTAGTTGGGACTTCAGGCATGAGCCACCACACATAGCTAATTTTTGTAGTTATGGTAGAAATGAGGTTTCATCATATTGCCCAGGCTGATGTCAAACTCCTGGGCTCAAGCTATCTACTGGCCTCAGCCTCCCAAACTGCTGAGATTATAGGCGTGAGCCACCATGCCTGGCTGGTTTCATGTCTGTTCTTTTTGACTTCCTGGGAAGAGGCTGCAGAGATGTAATACAGGGGAAGTTTATAATTTTGGCCCTTTCCATTTGATTCAAGAGAACTGTCTAGCAAAATATCTCTATTCAAGGCTTGCAATGTTATTGATCAGCAAAACAGTTGAGTCAATTAATTAAATTCACTACTAAATGTGTGTGTGCACATGTATGTGTTTAATAGGGTTGCAAACTTAATACCTTTGAGGTCTGGACAGGTAATATCAATGAGTAAAGTGGGTTGGGTGGCTACTGTGGGAAGTTATGATAAAGTGGGAAGGTAATATCAATGATAAAGTGGGAAGTTCTTGCCCCATCAAGAGTGGGCAGCCAGTTTTGGGAATGTGAGATTGTGGGTCCGAAATCAGTTGTCTGATTTTCCAATTAAAGTTATAACTATTGATTATGCAAAAGCATATTACTTTTAAATGTTGGCAACTAACTGAAATAAAAATAATACTGCAGGTCAAAAAAGACACAGCCGTGGGCTTTGTGTGGGCCTGGGAGCTGGTGGTTGGTGACCTCTGACATATATAATGTGCACAGGAGAACACTGTGTTCTCATTTGCAGGGCTGCGAGGATGAGCACCGCAGTTGGGTGAAGGTGAGGAAAATTCATTTTTTTCTCTTTTGGGTGTGAGGTTCAGCAGGGAAGCTACTGGGGAAACCTGATCATAAAGAGGTTCATCCAAGCAGGTGTCTGAGCCTCTTAGGACACACATGATTTGAGTTTTTCCTCTTGTGTATTTCTTCTTGATTAGAAAAGTAATATATAGGACACAAAGATTCAAGCAATTTATGGAGCACTGAGGAGAGTCAACACTCTTTCCCCACCCCTGTTATGATCCACAAGAAAGGTAGGGGTTTGATTTTCTCTTTTCTTTCATGACCTAGTCATGGGGAGGGGAGACAACAGGAACCAGCTTTCTTTGGTTTTAATAAGGCATCACAGCATGGGTTTGCCCGTGATGTAAGCTGCAAGTGTAATTCTACTTTGTTCTTGAGCTGCACATCTGGTGATTGTAGGACATTATTCTCTCTGTATTTTTCATGTGCCACTTAGCCTTGGGGGAGGACCAAAGAGAGATGATGGAGAGAAGGAATAGAATGCTTGAACTAAAGGGTCTTCTTGGCTTCCTTACTCACAGAACTGTTATTTAATAAACTCCCACAATGTGCTAGGCTTGGCAGCAGGTGCAAGTACTTGGAAATGTGATGCTGGATTCCACAGGCATGATTCCTGTATTCAGAGAGCTGCAGCACTGTTTGGAGGAGCAGGCATCATTTTAGATACTGATAAGTGTTTTTAAGAAAACAAAACACATTCAGCACAGAAGGTAATGGTGAACAAGGGTGACTTTTGGGTGACCTGGAGATCCCCTCTCAAGAATTGGCATCAGAGTTGAGACCTCAATGGCAAGAGGGAACCAGTTATTCAATCACAAAGGGAAAACAGTCTTCCAGGCAGAGAAAACCATAACTGCAAAGTACTTCAGGCAGGAACACCATTGGTGTGTGCTGGAGTCAGAATAAACACTAGAGTGGCCAGAGCACACTAAGTGAAATGTGTTAAAACAATTTGCACAGAGACTTGCCCATCACAGGTACTCAGAGAGTAATATCCACATGGAAAAACATGGACTTTGGAATCAGACCTGGGTTCTAGTTCCAGATGCATCTACCTAGTTGCTATGTAACTTTGGGAAAATTATGGAGACAGTGACAGATAATAGGGTTGGAGGATAGGCAGGGGCTAGATCATGCAGAAAGCAGTAGATTATGGCTTGAGATCTAAATTCTATGCTAAATGTGTTGAGTCCCCTTTACAGAGCTATAATTGGGGAATTGAAATATTTCAATTTAGGTTTTAGAGTTGTATTAGTCCATTCTCACTCTGCTAATAAAGACATACCTGAGACTGGGTAATTTGTAAAGGAAAGAGGTTTAATTGACTCACAGTTCAGCATGGCTGGGGAGGACTCAGGAAACTTACAATCATGGTGAAAGGGGAGGCAAACACATCCCTCTTCACCTGGTGGCAGCAAGGAGAAGTGCTGAGCAAAAGGGGGAAAGCCTCTTATAAAACCATCAGATCTTGGGAGAACTTACTTGCTATCAGGAGAACAGAAGCAAGGGGGTAACGGCCAAGTTACCAAGTCAATTACCTCCCACTGAGTCCCTCCCATGACACGTGGGGATTATGGGAACTACATTGCAAGATGAGATTTGGGTGGGGACACAGCCAAACTGTATCAAAAGTGAGGCTGCTGGTTACCATTGGGATAAGGAGTTTGAGAGGGGTTGTGTCATTCACTGCTGAATAACAAACCACTTTGGAACTCAGCAGGTAAAAAGAATCATTTGCTCATGTTTCATGCTCAGTGATTTAGAAGAAATAATGCCAAGCTGGGCAGTTATTTCTTCTGCTCCTGGTTGGGCTGACTGTCATCTTTGCTGATCTTGGCTGGGTTCTCTCACTTATCTGGGACCTTGGCTGGTGAGATTTGGTCCATGTGGTCTCATATCATCCAACAGGTTGGTCTGGGCAAGTCACACAGTGGCTGGGCAGGATCCCAAGAGAGAGTGGAGATGCAGAAAATCTCTTGAAGACTGGACTCAGAGCTGGCATGGTCAGTGTCACTTCCACTATCTTCCTTTGGCCAATGCAACTCCGAAGACCTGAGCAGATTCAAGGGATGGGTAAATAGAATCCAACTCCTGGTAGGAGAAACTGCAAAGTGACATGGCAAGGTGTGTACAAGCAGGAATGGGAATAATTACAGACTGCCTCACAGAGAATCTTCTGCAGGGGGCAGGAGGAGAAGCAGGAAGACCCTTCAGGATGCTACTATGGTTACCCTGGTGACAGTTGGCAGTGCTTGGATGCAGGATCCTGTCCTCATGGTTGATACTTGTCCCTTCCACCAATGCTATTTATGTTTTGTGGGAACTGTCTTCTGAAACAGTAGATGAGAAAGATAACTGACACCCACTGGATATTTCTGAGGCACCAAACTCAGTGGTAGTTTAGTTCTTGCTGCAATCCTTTGATATAAGAATGATTGTCCTCATTTTGTGCATAATAGGCTGAAGCTCAGAGACATTGGGCAACTTGCCCAAGTTCACCAGCTACCTGGTAAGTGACAGAGCCAGAAGGTGAGACCAGGTGAATTTGAGTCCAAGTTTATTCCCCTTTCCCCCGTACCTAACACACTCACCATAGCCTACTGGGTAAGAGTGCACACTATGGAATCCAATGCCTTAGTCTGAATTCCAGTTTTCTCATCACTAGCTCTTACTTAACATCTCTGAGGTATGGTTTTCTAATTTGAAATGAGATGTCAATTGTACTTATCCCATAGGATTATTACAAAGAACCAATGAGTTGCTGCTTTCAAGCACTTAGAAGAGTACTAGGAATATAATAGACTATATAAATATTTATTGAAATAAGCCAGGCACAGAAAGACAAATATTGCATGTTCTTTTTTATTTGTGGGATATAAAAATCAAAGCAATTGAACTCATGGACATACAGAGTAGAAGGAAGGTTACCAGAGGCTGGGAAGGGTAGTGGGGGTTGGGAGGTGAGAGATGAGGATAGTTAATGGTTACAAAAAAACGTAGTTAGAAAGAATGCATAAGGCCTACTATTTGATCACATAACACATTGACTATAGCCAATAATAACTTAATTTTACATTTAAAAATATGTAAAAGAGTGGAATTGGATTGTTCATATCACAAAGAATCAATGCTTGAGGGGATGGAGACCCCATTCTCCACGATGTGATTATCACACTTTGCATGCTTGTATCAAAACATCTCATGTACCCTACAGGTATATACACCTACTATGCACCCACAAAAATAAAAAATTAAAAAATTAAAAATGAACAAAAAAACCCATCGCATTTGTTGAAGAAATAATAGAAAGAAAAATAATATTGAAGTCTGGCTTCTTGCCATGCAGATGGACCTTAAGGTACTGGAGAGAAATTACAGGATGTAGTTGTGTGAGACACCTGGTAGGTTTATCTTTTTAATTCTCATTTGCAACTCTTGGTTGTCCATGAATTCATTTTGAGTGCCGAATGCAGCTTCCTCCCCTCCAACGCTTACATGGGTCCCAGGAATAGGACCAGGAGCTCATAGAACAAAGAGGAAAAATTCACTGGTTCTCATATTTGACAATAAATGGATACATTTTCTGTTGTCACAATTGGCGTGATGTGCAACCATCATCAAATGAGCAGAGAACAGGGATTCTGCTAAACATCTGACAAAATACAGGGCAGCCCCCACAACAAGAATTCTCCAACCCCAAATGCCAATAATGTGGTGGTTGAGAAACCTTCACCAAATTTGAAAGATGGTAGTTTTGAGATAGTTTCTGCCGGGATACAGATCCATTAGAAATCACCAAGCTGGTGGGGAGTGGGGACTCATACCTATAATCCCAGCACTTTGGGAGGCCAAAGCAGGTGGATTACTTGAGGACAAGAGTTCAAGACAAAGCTGGGCAACATAGTGAGACCCCATCTCTCCTAAAAATACCAAAATTAGCCCGGCATGGTGGCACATGTCTGTCATCCTAGCTACTTGGAAGTCTGAGGCATGAGAATTGCTTGAGCCTGGGAGGCAGAGGTTGCAGCGAGCTGAGATTAAGCCACTGCACTCCAGCCTGGGTGACAGAGCAAAACTCTGAAAAAAAAAGGAAAGTGGCCTAGTGTGCTGGTTCATGCCTGTAATCTCAGCACTTTGGGAGGCTGAGGCAGGCAGACCATTTGAGGTCAGGAGTTTGAGACCAACCTGGCCAACATGGTGAAACCCTGTCTCTACTAAAAATAAAAACATTAGTCAGGCGTGGCGGTGGGTGTCTGTAATCCCAGCTACTCAGGAGGCTGAGGCAGGAGAATCATTTGAACCTGGGAGGCAAAGGTTGCAGTGAGCCAAGACCACATCACTACACTCCAGCCTGGGTGACAGAGGGAGACTCCATCTCAAACAACAACAACAACAACAACAAAACAAACAAGGAAAGAAATCGCCAAGCCTGAAAGACCCTACAAACGCTTTCTGCTTCCAGGTGAGGCCATTTGCACTGAGCAGCTCTCTATGTTTCCTTTTTTAGTGGCAAATTCTACAGAGACAGTTGGTGGAAGTCAAAAATCCATCAACTCTCATTTTACCAGGTATTAAGGAAAATAACTTTTCTCCTGCAAAAGAAATTACATGAATTATATAAAATCGATGCTAAGGTAATAAAATTACATGCTCAGGACTCTTCTAAAAAACTCTGTCTGGCAGGGTAATTTGAGAGGGGGAAGACAATCTCCACATCCGCTATACTTTCACATAAATAGAGAACAGAGGAAATTGGCTCAACCACATTCTTGCTGTGTGTACCTGTTCTGTGAAATTCCCATTTATTTTTTTTGCCTCTGCAGATTTCATCACAAAGCAAACTTTCTGATGCAGATCCATAGGAGGAATCACTTGGTTTTTTAAAAATTGCACATTTATAGGAGAAAACTTCAAATTATCAAATGGATGGCCCAAGACCAGCAAATACCCTTGAAATTGGGCAGGAATGGCCCCTGACGCCACACAAATCATCCTCATATTTGGTGCTAGTGCTCTGCTGGTTTGAAGAAAAATGTATAGAATTGCACATGTAATGAGAGAAAACTCTTTTGAATCCAGTGTGGTAACAATTTTTAGCTGATAGGGGAAAAAAAAAACCAGTCATCCTTGCTTTAATGTATGAGAAAATTGAAATGACTGTGGAAAGTGACATCTGTTCTTAAAACTTTTCCCAGTGAAAACTTCAGTCATTTAGAGGCAAATGGACGCATGTGACATCTTGGCCAAGGCCATGAGGGATGAGGCTGCCATGGACAGGGAGTGTGTTCAATGGAGACAGAGGACCCAGTTAGCATCCTCGCTTGGGGGAACTGTGGGATCTGATCTTTTAGAATAATGGTTATCAGCCAGGGGATTCATTGTGTCCTCCCAGGGGACATTTGGCAACATCTGGGGGTGTTTTTGGCTGCCACATTTGGTGGGAAGGTTCTGCTGACATTTCGTGGGTAGAGCTCAAGGATGCTGCTAAATTTCCTATGGTGTGCAGAACAGCTCTCACACAGCAGTTACCTGGACCAAAATGTCAATGAGGCCGAGGTTGAGAAACTGTGCTTTGGAGCTTCGATTCCTTTATCTATAAAATGGGGATAGTTGCACTTGGTAGTTGTTCTAAGTATGAAAGGTGTATGTGGGAGTATATGAACACTTTGTACAAATGGCAGTTGTCTTCACTGGTGATTGAGATTTCCAGGGCATCCTCAAATTTTATTTTCTTACCTAATATTCTGCACTGTTGCCAGCCACAGAACTCTTCCTAAAATGCAAATCTGATCCTGCCACTTAGCTCCTTAATATCTACTTCTAGTCATTCACTGACTTCTATAACATACTCAAACTGATCTCTGCAATCTCAGGTTTCAGCCCTGCCCTCCTTGCCAGCTATACCCACCATGAAATGTAATATGTCCACGCCCACTTTTATGCCTTTGCACTTGATATTCCCCTTTCCTGAACTCACTCATCACATTCTCTCACCCAGCCAACTCCTACTAGTCCTGATGGTTTCAGCCTTCATGTCACCTCCTCCAGAAAGTCTTCCCTGACTGCCTCATGGGAGAGAAGGTGCCTGTTATCTGGGCTCCCACAGTGTCTTGTGTTTACCCTATCCCAGAGCTTGTAGTACTGTGTCATAATTTCATTTAAAAATATTTCATCTCTTCCTCCAAGCTGTGAGTATTTGGCTCACTGTTATATTCTCAGTACCTAGTATAGTACCTGACCATCTAGTACAGTTCAGTAAATATTTGTTGAATGAATGAATGCTGAATGAGATCTTTAAATACAGCACTTCCACTAGAAAAAAACTCACTTTGATTTATTTTCTGTCTCCTTCCTTAGGTCAAAGTCATGCAGACGAGCCACAGTCCAAAGGTAGTTTACAGAGAAGAGCCCAGTGAAAGGTCAAGATACTTTTAGCTTTAGCCAATGGAATTGACATAATCCAGAGGGAAGGGTCCTTGACTGAAAATAACCACCTTTTTCCTTTAAAGTGATTTAACTGCTATTTTCTGAAGAGTATGTTGGTCAGTAAGAAATGCAAACTTTGTGAGTTGCCAATAGCTCTGGTGCTTTTGTTTTTGTGTGTTTGTGTTCGTGTATGTATTCCAGACTATTTTTGATTGTGTGTTCATATGAATGTCACTTTCTCTGTTACATCTTAAGCTTCTAAAAGACAAGAACGACCTCTGCTTTGTCTTTTTTTTTTTGTTTTTTTCAGATGGAGTTTTGCTCTTGTTGCCCAGGCTAGAGTGCAATGGCGTGATCTCGGCTCATTGCAATCTCCACCTCGTAGGTTCAAGCGATTCTCCTGCCTCAGCCTCCCAGATAGCTTGGATTACAGGTGTCCACCACCACGCCCAGCTAATTTTTGTATTTTTAGTAGAGATGGGGTTTTACCATATTGGCCAGGCTGGTCTTGAACTCCTGACCTCAGGTAATCCACCCACCTTGGCCTCCCAAAGTACTGGGATTTGTAGGTGTAGACCTCTGCTTTGTCTTGGAGGGCCTGGGCATCTTTTTTTTTTTTTTTTAACTTATATAGTATATAATATTTATAATTAAATATATCATACATACATATATATACATTTTGTGTGAGCGTGTGTGTGTGTGCGTGTGTGTGTATATATATACACACACCTTGTCAAGGTGCCTGGTGAGGGAATCTTTCAGGTAAAGATGTGCAGTGTCTCCATTTTACAGATGAGTAAACTGAATATTCTCAAAGAGAGTAACTGTGTCCACACAGTGAGTTAGCAAGAAAGCTAGGACTTAAAAAAAAAAGAAAAAAGAAAAAAAATGGCATAGCTTTATTGGAGACAAATTATAGAAGCTGCAATGTCTTTAAATTTAGAAAACAAAGTCAGCTCCTGCCAGAGTTTTGAGGCAGTTTTGACGTCTTCTGAAAGCCACTGCTTCCATCCAATTTTATTCTTAAAGGAGGAAGCAAAAGCTCCCAGGGACACACTGATGTGTCTCCCCCTCCATTTATCAGTGTTTTCGCCTCTCATTATACCCATGACCTACTTTTCTTGGACTCCTTTAGATGTCAATGAGCATATTACAGTAGGTATTGTCCTTGTAACTTTTTGAAGTTCTTTAGGCATTATGAACAAGGTCTTAAACCCCAGCTGGATGCCACAGACTACTTTGGCTCTGCTCTATTTCCTTAAGCAATCTAAAGGATGGTGTTGTCATCTTCCAAAGCAGAAGCTGATAAACAAAAGCTGCCCTCATACTGAGAATTTTCCTCCCTTTCTCAGAGGCAGTGGAGACACTGCTAAAATTGAATTTTATTGTGCAAGATGCTGTTGCCTTCTAACCAATAGAAGGCAAGCAGATAGCATTGGAAGAATGGGGCATGATTTGTGGGAGGGAAGACCTTTGCTGCTCAACCTTAGGGGAAAGGAGCCCACACTCTACATTATAATTCCAGTCTGTGCTTGATGGGATGGCCGAGAACAGCCCATCCGAGCTTCCCGATGCTGGATTCTGTCTTTTGACCTTATCTCTGATTACTGTGGGGCTTTAAAAAGGGGATTTGGGTCTCTGTTTTGTTTTCTGCTCTGGGATTTATCCAACCAAGTGTAAAAAATGATGAGCAAGTCTCAGCAGACTTCCTTGAAGCTGTTTTGGCATCTTGCAGGGTAGCAGGGGAATATGGAGGGGGTTGAGTTCCAAGGTTTGGAAGGGAGTGTGTTGTGAGGAGGGCTTGCTCCTCAGTGGGTGGAGTGAGCTCACACAATCTAATTTGAGGGACTCCAAGAAGACCCACTCAAGCTCCAAAATATTCCCTCTTTGGATTTCAGAAATGTCAGCTTTAGCATCCATCCCTACGTGTCCATCACATCTTTCCACAACTTCCTGTGAGGAGGCAGCACACAAGTCTGTAACACCTCCGTATGGGTGGTTTTCTCTGGCCAGCTTTTCCTCTTAACTGTACATACCGGGTGGTGGGGTGGAGAACAGAATCTAGATAATATAGCTGCCACTGCTTTTGGCTAATGGAACCCCTTCCAGGTAGCTCTGGTGTCCCTTTTACCTAGCAACAACCTACTGAACCCCTCTGCATCTTACTTTCCTTATCTACAAATGGGGGCACTTATAACATAGGCTTATTTGAATGATTAAGTTAGAAATACACGTGTATTCAGCCGTTCTTGCATTGCTATAAAGAAATACCCAAGACTGGGTAATTTATAAGAAAAGAGGCTTATGGTTCTGCAGCCTGTACAGGAAACATGGCAACAACTTCTGCTCGGCTTCTGGGGAGGCCTCAGGAAGCTCACAATTACGGTGTAAGGTGAAAGGGGAGCAGGCACATCACATAATGAAAGTAGGAGCAAAAGACAGAGAGTGGATGCAGTGTCACACACTTTTCAATGACCAGCGATTTCAAGAAGTCACTCACTATCATGAGGGCAGTAGCAAGAGGATGGTACTTAACCATTCATGAGAAATCTGCCCCTGTGACCCAATCACTTCCCTCCAGTCTCCACCTCCAACACTGGCAATTATAATCCCACATGAGATTTGGGTGGGGACACAGATCCAAACCGTATCAACATGTAAGAACACAGCCTTTCTATTCCAGAGCTAGCCAAACATATGCAAAAGAGTCATTGTAACCCTCAATGCTGTATGTCAAAGGGACAGGGAGGCCAATGAAAAGAGCTCTCCATGGCTGAATCTGGAATACTTTGAGCAATAAAATAGAGTAGAACTGGATTAGAGCCTAAAGTACAAAATAAATATCCATGAGTCCTACTGGTATAAATAAATAATTGAACACATAAATAAATGGAGAAGAGACAAATCTCTTATGCAGAATAATTCCAAATAATTTATATAGACACTCTGCCCTCGAGGAGGAGAAGCAAAGCTGCCTATGCTTGTAGTGTTAGCTACGCATATTGACTTTCTTCCAAAGAGTACGGTATGAAGAGGGAGAGAAAATAAGAGTAACTGTATAGTGGAAAAATCTGACAAACACAACCTCAGCCAGGTGATCAAGGTTAAAATCAACAGTGATAAATCATGCGGATCCTAAGTGCTTTTGCTACAATGCAGAAAGGCAGTTTTTCCATGTGCTCTTCCTCCCAAAGACCCATAGCCCCAGTCTAATCATAAGAAACACATCAGGCAAATCCCAATAGAGAGAAATCCTGTAAAATACATGAGCAGTAGTTCTTAAAACTGTCAAGGTTATCAAAAACAAGGAAAGCCTGAGAAACTGTTACAGCCAAACAGGGCCTAAGGACACATCAGCTAAATGTGATATGGTGTTCTGGATGGAATCCTGGAACAGATAAAGGAAAGCAGGTAAAAACCAAAGAATTCTTAACAAATGATGGACTTCAGTAACTAATGTGTCAATATCAGTTCCTTCATTATAGTAAATGTACCACACCAATTTAAGATGTTACGAATAGGAGAAAGTGGGAATAAGAAGGAACATGGGAATCCTTTTTTCTGTCTTCTCAAATTTTCTGTAAAGCTAAAGCTGAAAACTACAGTGTATTGGAAAAAAATTATTATTATTATTATTATTATTATTATTATTACTTGCTTTGTGAGGTTCTCTCTCCTGTGAAAAACTAAAGACTCCCGGGAGGACTTACTAAGTCCAATACGTCATTCCCAGCTGCTACTCCATTTGTTAGCCAAGCAGTCCCATCCCTTTTGGTTGTGGTTGGTTTGGCTCCCACAAAGTACAACAGGGGCAATGTGGTTGTCTGCATGCTCATCTGAAGGAATACATATTGACTCTGAAAATGGTAACCTCGCAGAAGGACAGAACCCATGTCCACTAAAGAAAGGTGTTTACATAAACTAGGATTTAGCCTCCATTTGAGACAGAATTCATGATTTCTTTCTCTGCCAATACTGCCTTGTGCAGACCTTGGCCGAGTCACTCATCCCATTGGAGTTTCATTATCCATCTTCTCTACCTGCCTGTGAACTCCCAGTGGAAGGGAGTTTTCTCATTTATCTGTGTATTTCCAGGGTTTAATCCTATGCCTGGTATAGATAATTCAAAAACTGATGATTGAGTGGAGGACCAGTCAACAGAGTTTAATTGGCAATGCTGAAAGTCAACTTAATGGCCTAGGCTACAAGAGAAGAGATGGTGTAGCAGATAGTATGTTACAGAGATTGCCTCAATAATATCTCCTATTCCACATGCTCTTTCTTCAGTGTGACCTTGCCACTTCTTCCATAGCATGGTGAGATCAATGCCCTTTCCCCTTCTTTGACATATGAAAGAAGTGTTGCTATGTGAGTTCTGAGGCTGCATTATAAAAATGTCATGTACTTCTCTGCCTTGCTTTCTTGGGACATTCTTTCTTGAAGCCTGGTCACTATGCTGTGAATATGTCCAACCAGCCTATGGAGAGGGACCTGTGAAGAGGATCTGAAGTTGTGGTCTATATCTTCAGCTGAGCTTCCAGCTGACAAACAGCATCAACTTACCAGCCATCTTGGACATGGATTCTCCCATCCCCAGCCAGATTTCTCCAGCTGATGCCATATGGAGCAGAGATGAACCTTCCCATTATGCCCTGCCCAATTTGTAGATTCACGAGCCAAGTCAATGACTATTGTTGTTTTAAGCCACTATGTTTTGGAGTGTGTTATGTAGGAATAGATAACTAAAACAGATGGGCAAATAAAATCTTTATGTGACTGAGAATAAGACTTGTGAGTTATTTTACCTTCCTTCCAATTTTATGCAGATAAAATAGGACACAAACAGAGGAGCTTCTTACCATGAATAGAAACTGACTGAGATAGATAGAGCCATATTTGGAAGTGAGTAACCAGAAAGTTCTCAAAAATAATACACAACGAGTTAATCAGTCAATTAATGAATTCAGAAATTATTTGAAGACTTGAGTGGTTTAAGCCTCTAGCTAAGTGCTGGAATATGTTGGTGAATGAGACAGACATGGTCCTCTGTCTTCATAAAGCTCACCTTTCTAGTGAAAACACTAAATAATCACACAAGTATGTTTCATTAATTCAATCTTAATGGTGGAACGAACTGAGGATATTATAAGTATCTAGAGGATTGTGCCATGGTTTACTCACATGGCTTGGGATTTCCCATAGCCTGGCTGGGAGGCTGCTCAGTTCACAACAGTTTACCCTTCTTTGGGACAGTTTCCTGTTCCTCATACACAGGTAAGTTTCCATCACCATAATCTTCAGTAGGTGTCTCTGCCCCTGGCCAGAGTTGATTGAATCAGGAACAGACACCTGACTTTGGCTGAGCCAATAAGATTTTTGGAGCTGTAGGTAAGGTTTGTTAATGGTAGTGCTAGAAACAGAAGGTCTGATGACTCTTGATGAGGTAGATCCAAACCTCCCCAAGTTCCTGCATTCCTGGAGGCTGATGATGATTCCTCTGCCCCTTCCTCCTTCTCCTGCTCCCCTCCTTCTTCCTCCTTCTCATCCTCCTTCTCCTTCTTATTCTTCTTGATTTAATAAAATTCCCCAGGACTTCTCTAATTTCCTTTAATGTTAAAACTTGCTACAGTTAGTTGTTTTTTTTTGAGACAGAGTTTTGCTCTTGTTGCCCAGTCTGGAGTATGATGGCACAATCTCGGCTCACCACAACCTCCGCTTCCCAGATTCAAGCAATTCTCCTATCTCAGCCTCCCAAATAGCTGAGATTACAGGCATACGCCACCAAACCTGGCTAATTTTTATATTTTTAGTAGATATGGGATTTCTCCATGTTGGTCAGGCTGGTCTTGAACTCCCAACCTCAGGTGATCCACCAGCCTTGGCCTCCCAAAGTGCTAGGATTACAGGTGTGAGCCACCATGCTTGGTCTTAGAGTTAGTTTTCATTACTTCCAATAAAAACCAAGCCTTCACTAGCACAACATACAAGAGGGATTATCCCTGCTCTTTAAACTTCCCAAGGGATAGAACTAAGAACAAGGGGCAGAAGCTGCAGTGGGAGAAGTTTCAGCTGAATAAATGAACTTTCTAGGAAACATAGCTATACATCTATACATAATATAGAGAGGGAGTTTCCAACCTTTGGAGGTTGTCAAATAAAGGCTGGCCAACCACTTTGATATTATGTCATTAAGAGGATTTAAGCATTCACTTTAGGATTGGGCTGGTTGTTAATAACAACAGGAACTAACAGTTTTGTGTACTTACTGTTTTCCAGGCACTGTGGTAAGTATTACATGCAATATCTCATTTAATCCTCACGATAACCCAATGAGGATATACTATGACTATTCACTACACAGCGAATGAGGAAGCTGAGCCTCCAGAACATAGGTAATTCACTTAAGGTCATTTATCTGATGAGCCAGATTTAAACTCAGACTATATGAATCCAAGAAATATGCTCTTTAGTGAACCTTATTCCATGCCAGCCCCAAAAGCTTGTAGGATTTCACCTCTTTTTCCTCATTCCACATTTTATAAACTCCAAAATTAAAAAGGTAAAACAAAAATTTTGGGAAGTTGAATCCTGAACAATAAAGAGTATGTCCTATGGGAAAAAAATTCAGACATAGTAGACAAAATGATTCAGAAGATGAAATAAAAAGAGGTCTCCAAGTACAGTGAATTCTGCACAGGCAGGTGGAGCAGCTCTCACTGAATCCATCTCCCATAGTGTCGCCGCGTGTACGTTTTTCTTTTTCATTTTTTCTTCTTTTGTTACTCCTTCCGATTTGAACACTTACCTGAATCCTTTCCGTTCTCTTTTCCTGGACTAAGTTAGGTTTACTATTATTGTTGTTGTTTTGTTTATCTTTGAAATGCAGAGCATCCCTCTCAGTTTTGAGTGACTTGTGCTGCCAGATATCGCTGCTGACAAAGGGCGTGTTTGCGTGGGGGAGTTGATTTGAATTGCCAATAGCCCCTTTGATGACTGTTTCCCAGAAGCAGGCATAATTAAATTCAGCAGAAGTTTCTCTTAAAAATAAGCTTTAAAACGTGCCCAAACTCTACCTGATCATTTGTCATTATTTTAAATCACAGGGAAAATCGAAGGTTCCTATCATTTTCTTAATTGAATAAAGGAGACAGATTTGGGTGGATCCTGTTGAATGCCGAACAGGTTCCAAGCTCCTAATTAGAGCATTTACCCAGAGTTCCCTTTGCCGGGGAGGCTCTGCACCTGGCTTCTCTCTCACCTGTTTCTGATGTGTTTCTACATGCTTAGCAGGTTAACTTTGAGGCTAACCCAATGTGCACTTCTTTAATAGAATACTTAAGCACTTTCTTGTTGTGGAGAGAACAGCAGCTCTTCTAAGAATCTTCCAGGCTTTTGTTAATCCTATTACGATGCTTCCAAGGAGATGGATTTCAGTGGAAGTCAAGGGGTGTTTGTTGTGTGTCATCTGTGAACAGGGAATCTTTACTGAACTGGATATGGAAATTCATTTCTTTTTTCTTTGTCTTGCTCTGTCACCCAGGCTGGAGTGCAGTGACGCCATCTTGCCTCACTGCAACCTCTTCCTCCCGGGTCCAACTGATTCTCTTGCCTCAGCCTCCTGAGTAGCTGGGACTATAGGCATGCACCACTATGCCGGCTAATTTTTTTTTTTTTTTTTTTTTTGTAGAGACGGGGTCTCACCATGTTGGTCAGGCTGGTCTAGAACTTCTGGCCTCAACTGATCTGCCCGCTTCAGCCTCTCAAAGTGCTGGGATTAGAGGCATGAGCCACCGCACCTGGCCTGGAAACTCATTTCTTTATTACTCATTTCCTGTTTCCAAACCAAGTGATGCTTGAGTTTAGGAATTATTTGCCTTGCAGGAGCATGTAGCTGAAACTCTCAGCTTCATGGGCCTAAAATAAGCTATTTCAGATAAATAAAGAGAAGTACATTAAATTCTCTAGACCTATGAGTTCTTCTGGCTTGATATAAGAGACCTCTTAAACTGGGGTTAAGTTTGAGTCCCGTGCAAAGAATAGTGACTCCATTTGGAGTCCCCTGGGCGATGCTGATAATAATAGCTGAGGTTTACTGAGTGCTTAACCACGTACCAGGTACTGTGTGAGGGAAGAGGGGAGGCACACAGGATAATATTGCTTCTATTGCTAACAGAGAAAACAAGACTTGGGGTTTCTCCATCTCTGGAGCATCAAGAATCTGCTCTAACCACAGAGAAAAAAAACTGTGAACACTACATGTCAGCTTACATTTCCTGCAACCAAAGAACCACTCTTTTTCCTGTCTTTTCTCTTTTTTCTGAGACTGGCACGATCTCGGCTCACTGCAACATTTGCCTCCTGGGTTCAAGTGATTCTCCTGCCTCAGCCTCTTGATTAGCTGGGATTACAGGCACCCACCACCATGCCCGGCTAATTTTTGTATTTTTAGCAGAGATAGGGTTTTGCCATGTTGGCCAGGCTGGTCTCGAATTCTTGACCTCAAGTGATCCACCCGCCTGGGCCTCCCAAACTGCTGCGATTACAGGCGTGAGCCACCACAGCCGGCCCTCAGAACAGCTGTTTTTAAGGATATAGGAAACCCCAAAGTTTAGGCAAAAACCTATAAACTCCATGACCCTGGGGAGATACCTTTTTTCTTTTTGCTCACAGTTGATTTCTATCACCAACTTAGAGACTTTCACATAGGACAGGGGTCATAAAATGTTTTTCCAGAAATGGCCAAAGAACAAATATTTCTGGTTTTATGGGCCATCTGGTCTCTGTTGCAGATACTCAACTCCGCCTTTGGTAGTGCAAAACCGGCCAAAGATAATACATGAGGTGATACGCTGTGTTCCAATAAAACTTTATTTATAAAGAGCAGTCATGGCTTTTAGACTGCAGTTTGCCAACTTGGATGCAGCACACAGTAGATGCTTCAAAAATATATGTTGAATAAAGAAATCTAATATAGAAAGTTCAAAGAACTAGAATTTAAAACAAAGAAAAACTGATGTTTATAAGAAGTTTATAACAGTAAGTAACTGCTTATTGCACAAATGCTTAAAGAACAAAAATATTCAAAGTAAAAATTATGACTAAAAGATAACCCTAGTTAATAATTTGACATGCATATTTCCTTTTAGTCATTGTTGTATAAATGTCTTTTTTATTAACAGAATAAATAACTAGAATTATAAAAATCTTATGATATGAATTTATTCCATTTTCATAGAAAATGACTGATGAAACCAGCTTCCTTGGGTCTCATTCAAAAGGAGCAACTCTTCTCTCTGAGGGAGTAAAATGATATGCCCCAAGTCAGCCCCTTGACATTAAAAAAATCAGATTTCTCTTCATGATCACGTTTGAAAAATCCCAAACTGCTTTTTGGATCCCAAAGGAAGATTTAATTTAAAAACTCAGTAGAATTTCAGCATTGAGTGCTGTGTTGCTTGAGTGTGGGACAACTTTTTAAACTAAAGAATGATATTTCTCCCTAGGTCTGGTTGCTGGGGCGTTCCTGGAATGCTGTTTCCATAGGCCACATTTTGAGAATATGTTACCCTAACACGGGCTGAGAAGGGCTGTGATAAATGGCTGAGCCACAAAGAGCTGATAACTTGCCGTGAGAGACAGTGATCAGGAACATTTTATTGCTGCGGTCATGCATCTTTGAGGGTGTTTGACCAGCCCTTGTTTGATATTTAGGCTTGCACAGCCTGACACCCAACACTGCCATTGACCCTTCACATCCTGTCTCTTTCTATTGCTACCCGCCACCCCCACAGAACCTCACCCATATATTGCTTATTGTTAGAAGCCAGAGGGCACATGGCTATCTAAAGCAATTCTGATACCATGTAGCCATCAAAGAAGAATGAAATCATGCCCTTGGCAGCAACATGGGCAGAGCCTGAGACCATTATCCTAAGTGAATTACTGAAACTCAGAAACAGAAAACCAAATGCCACAGGTTCTCACTTATACCTGGGAGCTAAACAACGGGTCCGCATGACATAAAGATGGAAATGATAGACACTGGGGACTCCAAAAGCAGGGACGTGGGTGGGGTGGGGTGAGGGCTGAAGAAGTACCTATTGGGTACAGTGTTGACTATTTGTGTAATGGATACACTGGAAGCCCAATCCCCAGCAATACACAAGATACCTGTGTAACAAACATGCACATATATCCCTGAATCTAAAATTTTTTTAAAAAAAGCAATTTCAAGGATGCCGAGAAGCCCACCAGTGCTCAGATGGCCTCTAAGTCTGCCAGACAAGTGATGACTATTCCTCCCCAGTTGGGGAATGCAAAGCCAGCAGGAAACATTTATATTCTGCAACTGTTAAATTATGGATATTTGGCTTAGTGGAAAAGAGGGTGGCCGAATCATGTGCATGAAGCACATTTGATATGCGTCCATCTGGGCTCTTGCTATTCTTGACGATGACTGTACGGAGTTCCTCCTCCCTCCACCCTCAACACCTCCTCTGTTCTCCTCAGAGGCCTACAGTGGCTATTTACCAAATATACTGCACCATGTCCCCTTTAAGCTACTGAACGTTCAATCTGAGAACCTCCCTTTCATACCAGGAGGGAAGAGGATGAGGAAGGATAGGGGAGAGGGGTGAAATGCCTATGATGTTCCTGGTGCTGTCCACCTGTGCTCTGATTTATTTTATTGAATAACACTGTTGGTAGGTGGAGTAACCATATTTTTGGACTGGGATAGACTCTTTCTGTTGGCAATGACCTTATTTTCCACCCCCGTGTCTGCCCCTCTTAAAGCACTTAAAGCAGTGCCTGGTACAAGGTAAGGACTATGTAATTGTCAGCTATTACTCTTTTTGCTGCTGTTGTTGTTCTTTTCTTCAGCTGGGCTGTGGGAGCATCAGAGGACTTAAGAGCATCAGCTTTGGGAGGACTTAAGAGCATCAGCTTTGGCCTTGGATGGACCTGTGTTTGTGTCTCAGCTCTGCCTCTTCAGGCTGAGCTCTTTGGGGCATGCTATTTTCTGATTCTGTTTCCTTACCTGAGAAACGGGGAGGTGATCACAAAGTTGTGAAAATGTGCTCAGCACATAGTACATATAGACTAATTGGTAGGTCATTCTACAAAATCCTGGGCTGAGATAAAGACCTTTTACCAGCCAGAGGCGTTTTCCAGCTAGCTCTGCCAACTGTGGAAATCATCTGGTTAACTATGTTTTCCTTAGATGATCATGAGTATCTATGAGATGCCTGCTGATGTTCTAGGCACTGCAGAAGTAATGCAGAACTTGTAACCTAGTTAGTAAGAGAAGAGCAATGAACCAGCAAGCAATCAAATAAACAGACAATTTTAGATAAAGAAAATGAAGCAGAGTGATGTGATAGTGACAGGAGGCCCCACAGGGGAGGGCAACATTAACTGGGTAACCAGGAAAGAGATGAAGAATGTCATTTGTGCTGAGAAGTGGCCAGCCAGGGAAAGCTTTGGGGATGAGGACAGAGGGGATAACAGGTGCAGATGTTAAATGATTTTCTGGCTAAAGTCCCATTTGCTTGTGAGCCACACTTTTCTTCTCTCTAGAATAGCAAACTATTAATTCAGAGTTGCCTAACAGCACAGAACTCTGGGCCAGGTCAACCTAAGGACATCCAAAGCCTAATTAGGGACTTGGGGACAACTCCAACCTGGGGATGAGTTGAATGGCAACCTTCATGATCAGTGAATGCTATATAGGCTGCTGGTCAGTTTCAGAAATGCCCTAAGCCCTTCTAAGCCCTTGATGGACTGCTGTTGAAAACCAGAAACTAGTCACTCCTCCAGAAACAGTCCCAGACCTATCTGAGCATAGATGGATTTCGATGCGACTGGCTTCCAGCAGCTGATATAAGACATCCATAAAGTCATTCTGCAGGCTCATCCCAGAAAGAGTACATGCCTCTGGGCCTGATCTATAGGTGATATGGTTACTTATGTACAAATAAGACTTCAGAGGCATTTATTTACTTAGCAAACAGGTGTTGAACATCTCTCATTTGCTAGGCAATCTCCCAGATAATGGGAGTGCATAAATGAATAAGACCTATTGTCCGTTCTTCGAAAGCTTATTCCTTCATGAGGAATTGAGCCTTAGCATTTGCTGTTACTGATTGCTTTGTTTGGCTATGCTATGTCTTATCTGTGGGGCTTTGTTTTTACATATACAGCTTGACAGGATTCAACCAGGTGAGTGGTGGGGTCTTCCAGATATGGTAGTTCCACAGGTTAGCAAGGCAAACCCAGACAGGGCTGTATGACTGCAGCAAGGAAATCAATGCTAACGGAGACCAAGGAGGCTTTCGGAATGAGATGCAGAATAGCCCTCTGTTGCCTACGGGCTTGCCTGTAGGTTGAAACAGGTTGTTTTTTAATTAAAGAAAAGGCCTTCAGCAATGCTGCCTGAGATGAATTCTCTGGTCTTGATTTTTTAAGTAAAAAAGGGCATATTCTTAGAACTAGTGACTGCAAAACTCACTGGTAAGTTTCCAGTCACATTTCAGATTGGATTTGGAAACAGATGGCTTTCAAGTAAATGGAAAAAAAATAGTGGTGATAAGGAATCAGCATGAATTCACTAAGCAAAAGCCATTCATGAATTAATTCAACAAATATTTTTTGAACATATTTTATGCATATGTACCAGGCACTGTTTTAGGCACTGGGAATACAGCAGTGACTAAAACAATTAAAAATTGATTTTCTTCTCTTATGTTGGTTTATCTTCTACAGGGGAAGGGGGTCGGGGGAAGCAGACGGCAGACAAGATAAATAAGTAAAACGGTATAGTGTGTGATATGATAATACGTCAAATGGAGAAAAATAAAGCAGAGAAAGGAAAAGAGTTGCTGTGATTTCTTTCCAACTATCTATCTATCTATCCATCCATCTATCTATCTATCTATCTATCTAGATATGGAGTCTCCCTCTGTCACCAGGCTGAAGTGCAGTGGCATGATCTCGGCTCACTGCAACCTCTGCCTACTGGATTCAAGCAGTTCTCCCGCCTCAGCCTCCCAAGTAGTCATGACTATAGGGACGAGCACCACACCAGGCTAATTTTTGTTTTTTTAGTAGAGACTGGGTGTCACTATATTGGCCAGGCTAGTCTTGAACTTCTGACCTCGTGATCCACCCACCTTTGCCTCCCAAAGTGCTAGGATTACAGGTGTGAGCCATTGCGCCCCACCTATTTATCTATTTATTTGACTTTTTAAAAAGGTATATTGAAGTTTAATTTCCATACAGAACAATTTACTTCTTTATATGTAGTTGGATGAATTTTGGCAAACACATGTAGTCAGGTAAAGACCTCTATAATAACAAGATATACATTCCAGCATCCCCCCAGTATTCTTCCTCACTTTTTTCTCATCAACCTTTCCCTCCACTCCTAGCCTGACAATTACTAATGTGATTTTTTACTTTATCTTTTGCCTTATGTTGAATAGAATCATACAATATAAGCACTGAAGTCTGGTTTCTAGTTTCTTTCATGTGGCATACTGCGTTTGAGACTCACTTTTGTTGCATCTATCTGCTTTGTTCTTTACGTTGCTCAGTAACATTCCACTGCAGGCATGCATAGCAATTTGCTTATCTATTCACTAGGTGATTAGACATTTAGATTGTTTCCAGTTTTGGCAATTATAAATAAATCTGCTATAAACATTCATGTGGAAGTGGACATGTTTTCATTTTTCATGAAGGGTGGAATTAGGAAGTGACTACTTAATGGCTGTGGGATTTCCTTTTGGGATCATGAAAATGTTTTGAACTAGATGGAGGTGATGGTTGCACCATCTTCTGCACATACAAAACGCCAGTATACTGTATGTGTTCAGATGGTTAACTTCATGCTATTTTTTTGTTTTTTTTGAGATGGAGTCTCGCTCTGTTGCCCAGGCTGGGGTGCAGTGGCTGGATCTTGGCTCATTGCAACCTCCGCCTCCCAGGTTCAAGCAATTTTACTGTCTCAGCCTCCCGAGTGGCTATTACAGGTGCCCACCACTATGCCTGGCTAATTTTTGAATTTTTAGTAGAGACAGGGTTTCACCATGTTAGTCAGGCTAATCTCGAACTCCTGACCTCAGGTGATCCGCCTACCTTGGCCTCCCAAAGTGCTGGGATTACAGGCATGAGCCACCCTACCTCGTTATCGGGGAAGGATTCTGAAAAACAGACAGTTGATGATGATTTGAAGGACGAGCCAGGCCAAGGGCAGGGCAAGTACAAAGTCTCTGAGGAGAAGACTGCCTGCACTGGCTGATGTAATTGGAGACATGGAGACAACATTTGGAGATGAGGTTAGAGAAAAGTAGGGGCACACAACTCATTTAAAAAGTATGTATCCATTATCATTAAAAACAAATATGTATTTTTCTTTTTCATAAGGTTACCAGACTGGCCATACAGGAAACACCAGGGGCAGCCTTGCACGGTGTCTTTCGAGGTATCTTGGTGAGAGAGGTGGAGAGATAGGGGGTCCTGGTTTCAAGGCAGCTTGTACATGACCATGCCTCAACTGTGCTGCTCGAAGGATTCATGCCAACCAAGTGCGTCTCAGAAAATAACACACCAGGAGAACTGTGTTTAGTTCTGAGAGTCACATGTTTTCTGGAAGCTTATTTATAAACAGAAATGTGTTTCAGGGAGGTCGTAAGGATGGTGAGGAGACCCTCAAAGCCATGAGTCATGAGGAATGTTTAAAGGAATTGAGGTTGTTTGACCAGGAGAAGGAAAGTTTTGGGGAACTTAATTGCCGCTTCGGGTGTTGGAAAGCGGAGGGGCAGACCTCTTGTGTCGTTTTAGAGGGAAGAATTGGAATCAGTAGATACAATCTAAATTACAAGACCCAGATTTAGTTTCAACACAAGGAAGAATTCTCCAGCTGCAGGAAGTGAGTTTCTCAGCCCTAAGAATGTTTAAGCGGAACCGCCCCCCTCCATTAGGGAATTTCTTCATTGAGAATTAAAATTCTCTGATTCTGATCTTTCCCATGCAAGGCAGACTAGAGATCTTACTTGTTGTGTTTTTTCTTAATGCTTACCTATTTACCACTTATCATTAAGGTTAGAAGGGGGAGGGCTTCTGCAACTCCAAATTTCATACGCAAGTTTGCAAAATGGACTTATCATCATATTGACTCAAAATAATCCTCAACTGACCACTAAAATATTTATTTTATGAGCAAGTACCTGCACATTTAAGACATTGCAAGCAGTGAGTATCCCCCTACCTCTGAGTTCTAGACTCTTGTCATTCTGAGACAACCACAGGGACCAGGTTTTTGAGGCTCTCTCTAGAGACCACAGTGTATTCATTGGCACGTATAGATGTTGAGGGTTTGATAAGACTGAAGATATGACAGCCTTCTTTTCCCCATCCAAGTTCTGAATCATCTGAGATCAGACATTTGGCTGCAGGGAATGAAAGCATCAGGTTTCCTACTCATGGTGATGGTGCAAAGTTGATACAGGAGTAGGGAGAGAGAGGAGAAAGTGTTAAATTAAACGATTCCCTCCACATGGAAGTGAAAAGAGAAAGTGATGAATCAGTGTTCCTATTTAACCATGTATTTAGATCTCCCTCCTGAAAATCACAAATAGTAACATATCATTCCTGTTGTTCTACATCTTGCTTTTTGCACTTCAATAGATATCTTCAGGACTGCTTCATCTCCATGGAATACTACAGAGATCCCAATTATTTTAAAGAGGTGTGGGAAATGTCATTAATTGAACAGATCTTAACTAGGTTAGCCAGCTCCTATTGATGGACATCTGGGTTGTTTGCCATCTGTAACTGTTACAAATAATGTTGCAATAACTATCTTTGTGCATATATGCAAGTACGCCTTCATCTTCCAGAGCTTAATTACTAACAGTGTGGGTTCCCATAGAGACCAGGTAATGAATGTTAACTACACAGGAACATGCTTATATCTTTTTAAGGGAGATCATATTCAAATAGTTTGAATTCTCAACAACTGAGATTTAGGTCTGATAAATTTTGTGCCTTCCTGATGGTGACTGACTAGTTAATGATCCGTGGTGGTGGTAAAACTGGTGCCATGAGACAAAATCTTGGCAAACGTGGAAATGATCAAAGATCCTTGACTTACTTGGGAACCACCAAGTTCTCTCTATTCCTATATTTGTTCCTTTGATTCAAGGGGCTTGTAATAACAACTAAACAAAGTCTATGCATGATGTTAGGTGTCTGGTATCAGATCGCTCAGGTTTAAATTTTGGCTTTGCCATTTATTGGTTTCATCATCTTAAGAAATCACTTGCCTTCCCTCTGTAACAGTTTCTCAAACTTGACACTACTGACATTTGGGGCTGGATCATTCTCTTTGTGGGGGTTGTCCCGCACAGTGTAGGGTACTGACGTGTATCTTTGGTTTCCAGCCACTCGATGCCAGTAGCACACTCCCTCCCACTAGTGCACCAACCAAAAATGTCTCCAGATATTGCCAAATGTCTCCCGTAGGGAGAAGAATCAGCCCTGATTGAAAACTACTGCTCAATAAGATTGTTTCCTCTTGTGTAAAATGGAGTTAACATTGATACCTACTACAGAGGGCTGGTATGAAAGTGTATGTAAAGCAGTTAGCACAATAAAATCTTACTGCGGTTACACTTTTATTGTTGTTCTCATTAGGCATTTGCAAGCTGAAAACCATGTTCTCAAAACTCTCCATAGCCTTGCCAGAGAGGTGGTATTGTTCTCCTTTTACAGATGGGGAGCTGAGAGTCAGATTAAGGGAAGGAAACAGTGGCAGAGTCATGAGAAGTTCAGGGAGGCCATCAGAGACCGTCTTTAGTGCAGGTTCTCTAGAACACAGAGCCTGTATTCCCGTCTAGAGTAGGAAAGCATACTCATATTGTGGGTGTGCATTAATTCTGTTAAGAACGAATTCCTGTCTTTTTCAGTATGTAAGAGGTTGGGTGCAATAAACTTTCTATGAGGTGGCTGTATGGCCTGCTCAAATAATTAGGCCATCCTGAGGCCCCAGAGAATCAATCTCTACTGATGCAAGATTGGCCACTGAACAGTAGCGGTGTCTAATTAGCCTTGGGAGAGGAACACATGTGGTTGGATCCATGCATTGCCTGTATCCCAGACATCATTGGGGGTGGTTAGGAGACTGACTGATGGGAGATCTAGGCTGGTCTTGGTTGGAAGATATAGGCTGGTCTTGGTTGGTTTGGGCAAATGGAGTGTCTTATATAGCACCAGTCCTGAGTCATGGGCAACCCATCAGACATGTGTTCTTCACATGCCTCTCATCACCTATGAGATGAGCCTAGGCATGTTCTCATGTCAACTGGTGAGCGGCATGAGAAAGAGGAAGCTAGCTGAGCTAGTGTTTGTCAAGCTTCTTCTTCTACCACATTGGATAACATCCCTTCAGCAAAGCAAGTCACATGGTTGAGCTCAGAGTCTTGGGATGGTGCAAACACTCCGCCTATAGGAGCAGGACACTGCAAAGTTATATACCACAGGCCTAGAACACAGGAAAGGGTGAAAAATGTGGGCTATTTTTGCAATGTGCCTCAATCCACCATATAGCAAGCAATCCAGGACCAGGAGCCAGGAAGGGCTGAGCAGATTCGGAGAGATACATCAGTTAGGTCTGGTATAAGCTAATTCTATGATTCTGCAGTTGCCTCCATACTCATCAGGAACAGATTTGACTTTATTGCCTGCAAAGCCCTTTCAATAGAAGGATTTTGTTTGAAATACCTGGTGATTTCATGCGATGGGTTGCTGATGACTTAGGACCAGTGTTATATAGCCGGGGCTGTGTCTATTTAACCCCACTGGTCATGTTTAGCGTTAAGATAATTTCTAAATGGAAGTAGGATATTGGCTGCCCAGATAGAGACTCACAGGGGTCTTTGAGGTTAAGATGAGTAATCAGAAACACTAAATATTACCCAAAGGAATAGTTTGAATTGTTGCATGGAATTAGACTAAATTTAATTTTCTTGCAGCTTTTTTTTTCATGCTACCTAGTAGGTGGGAGCTCAAGAGAAAGACCAGATCTGTAATAAAATAAACTATATATTTTTTCATGTCTGAGGGGTATGTGTGTTAACTTAAAACCCAAAATCACTTGTATGTTCATTTTTTTTTTTGGCAGGGAGAGAACTGAGGAGCAAAGAGAGTCTTCAGCTTTTAGGGTAGCTGACAGCTATAGAACCTCAAAAATGGAGGAGCCTCCAAGCTCCCAGAGAGCACAAGCAGGACTTTTGGCTTGTCATAAATAGCAATAGGCCTGTTGAGGCTGTGAAAATAGTTTGGCTCCTTTGTAGAGTAATGGGAAGGAAGAATGGGAACAAACTTTATTTTCATCTACCACTGATAATTGATAGAGTTTTTTTTTTTTTTTTTTTTTTCTTGAGATGGAGTTTCAGTTTGTCACCCAGGCTGGAGTATAGTAGCACGATCTCAGCTCACTGCAGCCTCCACCTCCTAGGTTCAAGCAATTCTCCTGCCTCAGCCTCCCAAGTAGCTGGGATTACAGGCGTATACCACTATGCTTGGCTAATTTTGTATTTTTAGTAGAGACAGGTTTTCACCATGCTGACCAGGCTGGTTTCAAACTCCTGACCTCAAATGATCTGCCCACTTTGGCCTCCCAAAGTGCTGGGATTACAGGCCTGAGCTACCATGCTTGGCCTGATAGAGATGTTTCTATAGGTTGCATTTGAATTCACCAAACTTCTGGAATAAACTAACATGTTTTTCTGTTTGGATAAGAATGACAGATTGGAAGTGGGACTCATAACTGTCTAGAATGCCGTTTTGCTCTACTAAATGCTTACTGGATATGTTAATTCATGGGACACTGACAAATTGTCTTGCACTCTTACTACAAAGTACAAAAACATCTTTATACAAAGACACATGTGCAAGCATATTGATATAAAATTGTTAGTAATGGGAAAATATTAGATACAACCTACTTTTATTTAATATTAAATTATCCTACACTCTGACTGAAAACTGTAAAAACATCTTTACACAAAGACCCATGTGCAAGCATATTGATATAAAATTGTTTGTAGTGGGAAAATATTAAATACACCGACTTGTCCATTAGTAGAAAACTGGTGAAAAGATTATGGTTCATCCAAATAATGGAATAATAAAACAGCAATAACAAAACAGCTATTAAATGAATGAAACAGATCTATGCATACCGAAATGAAACAACTTTAAGATATATTATGAAGAATTCTGTGGATATTATGCTTCCATTAGTATAAAAATGAGTCTATAGCTATATATCTATATTTACATCTCTACCTATATCTGTATCTGTGGATATACATATACCTACACCTATACCTATACTTACCTAAAACCACGTTTACAGCTATTGTGTTTATTTTTAATAAATAGAATATTTCTGTCAAGATTTATCAGAATCTAGTACTCTTTGCTGCCTTTTGGAGAAGTACTGGGTGGAGTTTGGGGAATTAGACACAGAGAGAAAATTACTCTTTATTTGAAATCCATTCATTCCATTTGATTTAAAAAATCATTTGCATGAATCACTTAAATTTTAAAATTAGAAACCACTGCATTAAAACACATATTTTCGAGATAAAACAAAAAAATCCAGCCATACACAGACACATGGCACCTAGCGTTGAAGGTAAAAGTCAATTAACCAGGTGGAATCTGGTTTTTACTAAACTGTGGCTGTAGGGCTTAAGGTTTTCATCTTCCTTCTAAGCTGCTAGACATAAAGAGAGACCCCAACTTCAATCCAAGTTCAGTTATTTTGGGCCAAATCAAAATGAAGGGGAGGGAAGTCCATAAGGGGGCGGAGAGAGGCTTCTGATCCTTTTGTCACATGAATTTAGCATCCAGGCACCTTCTGATGATGTACACCAAGGCTTATGACAAAGCTTGAAAAAACTGATGGTAGAAAAAGAGGGGAAAAGCAAGCAGCATTTTTGAAGTACTTTTTTTGGTTTCAGGAACTTTTTACAAAGGTGCTTTTCGTCATTCTTACAAGATATCCTTTTTTTTTTGAAAAAAATTTCAACTTTTATTTTAGATTCAGAAGTTATATGCACAACTTGGTTATATTGGTATATTACGTGATGCTGAAGTGTGGGGTACAATTGATCCTGTCACTCAGGTAGTCAGCATAGTACTCAATAGTCTCTTCTTTTCTTTTTTTTTTCTCTCTCTCTCTCTCTCTCTCTTTTTCTTTCTTCTTTCTTTCTTTCTGATGGAGTCTTGCTCTGTTGCCCAGGCTGGAGTGCAGTGGTGCAATCTCGGCTCATTGCAACCTCCACCTCCCAGGTTGAAGGGATTCTTCTGCTTCAGCCTCCTGAGTAGCTGGGACTAACAGACACGTGCCACCATGCCCAACTAATTTCTGTATTTTTAGTAGAGACGGAGTTTCACCCTGTTGGCCAGAATGGTCTTGATCTCTTGACCTTGTGATTTGCCACCTTGGCCTCCCAAAGTGCTGGGATTACAGGTGTGAGCCACCGCTCCTCGCCACATTTTCTTTATCCAATCCACCACTGAAGGGAACCTAGGTTGATTCTGTGCTTTGATCTTGTAAGCAGTGCTACAATGAACATGAAAGTGCATGTATCTTTTTGGTAAAATGATTTTTCTTTTGGATACATACCCGGTAACGGGATTACTGAAGACCCCCATTTTGTATATGAGGAAACTGAGAGGCTTAAAAGTGTAAGGGGATTTGTCCAGTGTCATCCAGCTAGTAAGCAGGAGAGCTAGGATTCAGGCCCAGGTCTGTATGGCTCAGCAATCTTGTCATCTTTCCACTATATCTTGATTTGCCTGTTGAGGTTTGTCTGGAGTAGAAGGGATGGGGCCGTCTCCTGGGCGTCATGGCAAGCCATCAGATAAATGAGACACACCTTCCTACAGCATCAGTTATTTATGATGAAGGGCAGTACAAAATTAACTTATATAGGTGCGATATGAAATCAAATGTAGAAGTCACATGAGTTTTCAAGACAAAATTTGAGATGTCAGAGAAATTCCTCGTTTGTTTCACAATCCTTTCCCCACAGCCTCTGAGCATTTGTTCTTTGTGATCAGCAAACATCTTGGGCATAGCATCGTACCACCTTCCAAAAATCAGTGGAGTGTGTATGTGTCCACCCCAAACGCTACTGTGGATTGTAAATCCACCTTGAGACCAGACAAAGGGGGCCAGAGGTATCAGGTATAGAAGCCAAGAGGATTGGAGGAGGCGGGGGAGTGCCTTCAATGTGTAAGTACTTAATGTGAGTTATTGGTTAGAAATTCTGTAAAGGCCTGTGTTTTATCCAATCCAGAGGGGACTCTTCAGAGTCAGACAATGTCTGGAAGCAGTATAGTGAAGATAAGTCAGAGTTGCAAACTATATACTGGACCATACCACTGCTCCTCAGTCCCATGTCTATGGCAGACATTGCCAATTACAGCACATATGCTGCAATGAGCATGGATTCAGCTTCTTGATTTCTCCCAACATAGCCCTCCTGATCTCTACTCTAGGGTAACTGGAATTGCCATTTGCAATGAAACTTATCTGCTACACAAGAATTAAGTATAGTGGCTAAAGCAAGCATTTGGGAGCCAGACTATCTGAGTTTGAATCCCGTCTTTGATACTTAGTAGCTATGTGGCCATGGCCAAGTCACTGACCTCTAGGAATCTCAATTCTCTCCTATACAAAATAAGAATAAAAATAGTACCTTATTTTATAGAGTTGTTACAATGATTAAATGGGTTTATATATGCAAAGGTCTTAGGACAGTTCCTGGCATACAGTATGTATTCTCAGCATGTTTATATTATGGGTACAGTTGAGTAAGGCAGCTCCATGTGACAGATAAAGAAACTGAGGTTCCGAGAGGTTGAGTAACTTGTCCAAGGTCATTCAGGTGGGAAGTGGTGCAGCTGAAGATTTGAATGCAGGTATGGTGAGCATTCCTGCTATTCTTTGTGACAATCTTCATTTTGAATGATCTCCATCGTTGTCACTTTTCTTTGCATATCCAGCAGTGTGTGTGTTGGGCTGACATGGAGGTGAGGGGCACTGCCAGAGAGAAGCAGAATGCGGGTCTGGATAGGTGGCATGTGTTGTGAGTAGAAGAGGTAGAGAGAAGACTGGAGACTCAGGAGTCTTGATGAAAGAATGAGGTTGCTTTTGATTCTTGAGGGCAGCAGATGGATCAGGGTTTCTGCTGTGCTCCATTATGGGGTGTGATGGGAAGTAAGAGACATTTGGGAATCCAGTTTCCCATCACTTGGGCCTTATGGGTACAAGTCAATGGATTATAAGTGCATCATTTAACCCCTATGCAACTGGGGCTTCCAAAATGAATTATTCTCCTTCCCATCACTTCTGGCAAGTACCTCTGTGTCTCCTTGCAGTACACTGCAAAACTGGCTATCACGTGCCTCTCATTCAGAAGGAAATGCTATTGGTAGCAGAGTATCAGTACCAGTTCTGTGCTCAGGCCTCAAGAGTCCTTGCAGGGTTCTCCCTTGATATTTTTGGAATCCTCTACCAGTATGTGAACAAGCCCAGGCAAGCATATTGGACGATGGGAGACCATCTGCACATCCTTGCACCCCGCCATTGCCCTGCTGCAGCCAGCCAACCACCAGCCAACCCCAGGAGTAAAACCAACCTCAAGCTGCCCTAATTGACCATCAATTGACCAATGACCATCAACCTAATGGCTAACTGACCATCTCAGACACATGCATAAATCTCATTTGAGACCAGCAAATCCAGCCAACGCCAGAAGAATCTCCCTGAGAACCCAGCCCAAATTGCTAACCCTTTTGGGTCAGAATGGTGAAGGAAATAAATGATGCTTGTTTTGAACCAACTTGAAGTTTTGGAGTGATTTGTTATGCAGCAACGTATTACAAATAGGTGAACTATGCAGGGATGGGAGGTAAAGTCCAACCAGCCAAAACAGCCAGCACCCAAGGCTTAATTTTTGTAAAAGCTTTGATTTTGCAACTCCAGCATCTAGTCAAGCTTTTGCTGAACAAAGGTCATTTAAATTTTAGACTCATGTTGTCCCTGGTTTTCAAACATGGGTGGCTTTAAACCAAATGAAAACTTAGGCCCATGCGTCTTTCAGCATGGCAAGGAAGGGAGCAGGGAGGATGCTCAGTGCTTTTCATGCTGTAATTAGCTACGCACAAGAGGTGACAGAGTTGGGGCAAGGAGCTGGAGCCCCAAAACCTACCCTCCCTCCAATTTTCATGAGCAGTGATACTTTTATTTTTTTTACATACATATTAATCTAAAAATGCATTTTTGTGCACTCACTATGCTCTAGTCAAATACTTTTTTTGAAATTCTGATTGCCAAATCATTGAACGATGAGCATATTTGTTCATTGATGGAATCATCTGCTTTAAAAAAGTTTGAAATTCTTTGCTATATGCAATATTTTCTCAGTGTCCTTTTCAGAAGGTGGAAGCATTTTCCTGGAAAGGTAATTTTGGCTGTCGGTAATTCAGAGCCATCTGTGCATCTGCCAAGAGGCTGCATGGCTGGAGGAGGGGCAGGGCTCACTTCCTTGAGGTCTGGGTGGTTAAGCAGTGTAGGGTACAGCTTTTGAGTGGTCCGCCTGGCTCACAAGATCACCCTAGCACCCTCCATCTGAAGTCCACCCTCGTAGGTCGTGGGGAGTCCTGAACCCCAGCTTGTGGCCCACTCCCCAGCTGCTTCTTGGCATCACCCTTCCGTCTCCCTCTGCAAACCCTGAGCATCCCTTCTGGCAGTAGCTGCAGCCAGAACGGAACAGGCTTCCCTGACAGCAGGGAGTCTGACTGCTTCATTTTTCCTTCTGTTCCCCGGCATTCTCCTGTCTTCTCTCCATGGCCTGGCACTCAGCAGGCTGGCCAGAGAGGGAAGCATTCATCCTCCTACCCTTCCCATTCTATTCTTTCATTCCTTTAGGGATGGATGGCTTGTTTCCTTTCTTGTTATTTCTTACAGACTTTCACACACAGGAGAAAGACAATGGGTTAGAATGGAGGAGACGGGGTGCAGGAGATCAGCTCTGTGACATTGAGAAAGCTACCTCTCCTCTCTGGGCCACTGTTTTCTCAACAGTGAAGAGAGGGAGTTGGCCCTAGTGCCCCTCAAACCAGCTGTTCTTTGCCACCTGCACTGCTGGGACACAAACCCCAGGGAAATGGAGCCTGACATAGGCTGTAGCCAGAGACTTGCTCTCTCTTTGTTAAAAAGGAGATGAACCAGTGTTAGACAGGTGTCAAAGGCTGAGCAACACCAACCCGAGACTTTGTTTTACATAACAGGAAAGACTGCAGACAATTGAAAGGGAGAGGACTTTCTCATTTTGTGAATCTGTGTTTTAGTGCTTTGTGTCCCACCTAAAATGATTAGCATCATTGGGACCAGAGGGGAAACACAGGGATGGAGACCCTTGGACACCTCTTTAAGTTCTAAACGTCTATGTTTATTGAGTGTCTTTGCTCTGTACTTCTTCTCAGCCATTTAAATCCCCCTTACCTTGCTTGTCATTGTGTCTATTCCAGGTCAATGATGGACCGACCACGAATGCCAAACGAACTTCAGAGTTGGTTGTTGAAAGGCGCTAATGTTTCCAAGTGAGATTTCTATTCTCCTTCCTGGTGACCCTTGTGCCTCTGAGTTCTATCTCATCCTAAGTACCTGTGAATTAAAATACAAGCAATTTTAGGCTACAGGAAAATGATTCTGGAGATTAATTGCTTTTAGACTAGAAGAAGAATGAATACGCAGATGTTCAAAGAATCAAACAAATGTCTTTTTCGGTGCAGACTTTGAGAACATTATTGTTATAGATGCCAGGGAACTAACAGTTAGGCAAGCTAATGCAGAGATGGACAGCAAAAATGAGTAGTGCAGAGGCAGAATGATGAGTCCCAAAGATGTCCATGTCCTCATCACCAGGACCTGTGATTACAGGATGTTACATAGCAATGAGGAATCAAGGCAGCAGATGGAATTAAGGTGGCTAATCAGATGACTCTAAGGTAGTGAGAGTATCCTGGAATATCCAGTTGAATCCAAAGGGAGCACAGGGCACTTAACTGTGGAAGAGGAAGGAAGAAGCATGAGGGTCAGAGAGATGGTCTTGGTGAGATGTATTCCACCAGCCATTACTGGCTTTAAAGATAGAAGGGAACCAAGACCCCAGGGGTGCAGGTAACCTCTAAAAACTGGAAAAGACAAGATGGCTTCTCCTCAAGTACCCTTAGAAAGGAACACAGCAGGCTGGGTGCTGTGGCTCATGCCTGTAATTCCAGCACTTTGGGAGGCTGAGGAGGGCAGATCATGAGGTCTGGAGATTGAGACCATCTTGGTCAACATAGTGAAACCTATCTCTACTAAAAATGCAAAAAATTAGCTGGGTGTGGTGGCACATACCTGCAGTCCCAGTTACTCAAGAGGCTGAGGTTTCAGTGAGCCAAGACTGCATCACCACACTCCAGCCAGGGTGACAGAGTGAGACACTGTCTCCAAAAAGAAAAAAGAAAAAAGGAAAGGAACACAGCATTGCTGATGACTTGATTTTAACCTGGTGAGACACATGGACTTCTGACCTCCAGAATTGTAAATAAATTTGTGTTGTTTTAAGCCACTGAGTTGCTGGTAATTTGTTGTGTTGGCAATAGAAAACCAATAGAGTGGAATTCTGCATATAGGAGTGATACCTATCTGTGATGCCTTGATTGGTTTCCTATCAGAGCCAGGGGCACAGATTTTATGACCTTGGGGTGTGTGTGTGTGTGTGTGTGTGTGTGTCCTGCCCCTTCAGAAGGGTCATTTGCTAAGTTATTCAGAAGTCTGTCTATTTCAAGCATGAGAGTTTTCTAAGTTGTTTGCCTTTACTGAAAAAAAATCTCTCAGGTCATTGTCTTTCTTTCCCCAGTCAAGCATCAAGTTGAATAACTACAACTCTGCCATGCGCAGAGCAATTTGGAGAGCAGCATTTGGTCGAACAGCATTTCAGAGAGGAGTGGCTAGACAGGGTCTCATTTTCTCCAGTGGTGATATGACCTTTAGGAACACAGTAGTTCCTCCCTTATATGCAATTTCACTTTCTGTGGTTTCAGTCACCTATGGTCAACTTCAGTCTGAAAATATGAAATGGAATATTCTGGAAATAATTCATAAGTTTTAAATTGCCCACCATTCTGAGTAGTATGATGGAATCTTATGTGATGTTCAAGTAATCTTTATTTTACTTAATAATGGCCCCTAAGTGCAAAAGTAGTGATGCTGGCAATTTGGACACACCAAAGAGAAGCTAAAAAGTGCTTCTTTTAAGTGAAAAGGTGAAAGTTTCTGACTTAATAAGAAAAGAAAAATTTATGCTGAGTGATATGGTTTGACAGTGTTTGCACCCAAATCTCATCTTGAATTATAGCTCCCACAATTCCCAGGTGTCATGGGAGGGACCCAGTGGGAGGAATTTGAATAATGGGGGTAGATCTTTCCTGTGCTGTTTTCCTAATAGTGAGTAAGTCTCAGGAGATCTGATGGTTTTATAAAGGGGAGCTTCCCTGCACAAGCTTTCTCTTGCCTGCCACCATGTAAGAAGTTCCTTTTACCTTCCACCATGATTGTGAGGCCTTCCCAGCCACACAGTCAATTAAACCTCTTCTCCTTTATCAATTACCCAGTCTCGGTTATGTCTTTATCAGCAGTGCGAGAACAGACTAATACATCGATGATGCTAAGATCTACAGTAAAAAAAACCTATCTGTGAAATTGTGAATAGTATACTGTTATAATTGTTCTATTTTGTTATTATTGTTACTAATCTCTTAATGTGGTCAAGTTACAAGTTAAACTTTATCATAGGTCCGTATGTACAGGAAGAAACATAGTGTATACAGAAGTTAGTGATATCCATGGTTTCAGGCACCCACTGGGGGGTCTCTGAATGCATCCTTCATGGATGAGGGAGGTTACTGTAATGTAAAGATGTAAGAACAGCCCTGGACACAGCATCCTGCTGGCTGGGTGTTGGGAGGACACCAGATTGTGGTCAGACTGGATAGGGAGGAAGTCTCTGCGACCTCACTTCAACTCTCAGCTCTGCTACCTGCTACCTCTGGGACTTTCGGCAGGCTTTTTTACTTTTCTGAGTCTCTGTTTCCTTTTTCTAAAGAATGATCTAAGAATTCTTCTGAAACAAGACAAGTAAACAATAATATTTAACATTTATGGAATGTTTAGGCAGAACTCTCCAAAGGCTTAACATCTATTAACTCAAGAATTTTTATGACAGCCCTATGAGGTTGCAATATTATTCCCATTTCACAGATGAGGAAATGAGGCACAACTTGACAAAACTCACACTAGTGATGGAGCTGGTTATCAAACCAGGCAGCCTGGCTCCAGGATCCCCACTCTCTGGACTATACCTGCAATAGTGCCCACCCCTCTATTTTATTCTTTTGAGATGGAGTCTTCTCTGTTGTCCAGGCTGGAGTGCAGTGGCACAATCTTGGCTCATTGCTACCTCCATCTCTGGGTTTAAGCAACTCTCCTGCCTCAGCCTCCCAAGTAGCTGGGACTACAGGAGTGCATCACCCTGCCTGGCTAATTTTTTTTTTTTCTTTTTTTTTTTTTAGTAGAGACGGGGTTTCACCACATTGGCCAGGCTGGTCTCGAACTCCTGACCTCAGGTTATCTGTCTGCTTCAGCCTCCCAAAGTGCTAGGATTACAGGCGTGAGCCACCACGCCTGACCCATATTGCCTCTCCTATCACAGTGCCTAATGCACTCAGCAGGTGTACAACAAGTGGTAGTGCTCTTCTGATTACTAAGCTCTGTGGGGGAGGTTTGTAAACAGATACTTTTTAAAACTGTGATACTGAGAAAGAGTCCACAGTCTTCACCAAATCATTACACAGATACCATGATAGGGATTAAGAACCTCCTCCTCTTGGAGTCTGGATCCAAGAGGAAAAGTCTTGCCTCTTCCTGTGTTAAGTTAGGCAATTCCTTTCATTTTTCAGGGCCCTGATTTCCTCATTCGTAAAGTGAGGTCACTGAACTTCCTAGATGTTCTGTGTCTAAGATCTTTTCCAGGTTAGGTAAATGAGCTCTGTTCTCTAACCAAATTTTGTAGGTGTAGTAGATATTTATTTGCCATACTTTTTTGTTTGCTCAGCATCTCAAGTTTTTATGTTTGAAGGAATCTTCCAAATGACAGAATATAAGATGGTCTACCTCCTTGCATATAAGCTGAAAAGGATGGACAGTTGCTTTCTCAGTGTCATCTGCAACTAGGGAACAGACCCATTAAATAACTCATCATAGGGTTCTGCCAGTCAAACGGCTCTGCCCTAGAATTGGAATCAAAAGCTTGTGAAGAAGGAGAACCACTCAAAAGTCAATTTTGGCAAACGGAAGCAGCCACTTCCTCATTCTAGTTGCAGCTCTAGATTCTAGTAGCAACATGGGTGCCCACTGTTGGTAGTGTCAGGCGTGCAAGCTATGATGTCTTCACTGGATTTACTCTAAGGATGAATCTTCCACCTTGTGCCTGGCTGTGTAGCCTTCAAATGTGTAATCTTTCAGACCTTCTGTAGATTCTGTAAAGTATCCAACATCCTTTAAATAACCCTTCTTCCTGCTTAAAATAAGCAGAGGGCTTTTCTTAGTTGTAATAGAAGTCTTGAGCTTAGGGGATAGTGGAAGGTATAAATCCTGCTATGGACTGATTATGTGTTTAACTCCCAGTGGGATGGCATTAGGAGGTAAGGCCTTTGGGAGGTAATTAGGTCATAAAGATGGCGCCCTTGTGAATGGGATTAGTGCCTTTCTAAAAAGACATGAGAGAGTCTGGGCATGGTGGCTCGTGCCTGTCATCCCAGCACTTTGGGAGGCCAAGGTCTGAAAGACTGCTTGAAGCCAAGGTTTCAAGACCAGCCTGGGCAACACAGCAAGTTAAAAAGACACAAGAGTTTGCTTCTTCTCCCTCTGTTCTCTGCCATGTGAGAATATAATGAGAAGTATGCCATTTGTAATCTGGAGAAGAGGGTCTTCACTGGAACTTCATCATGGTGGTATCCTGATCTTGGACTTCCAGGCTCCAGAACTGTGAGAAATAAATTTCTGTTTGTTTATAAGCCACTCAGTCTATGGTATTTTGTCACAGCAGCCCATTAGTTTCGGGACCCATTGTGAGATATAGGACTCTGAGTTTCTCCTTTTCAAAAGTGTCACTCAGCATGTGTGTATTTCCAAAACAAGTGAATACTAGACAATAATAATGGACCCAACATGTGGTAGCCATTCTCCAAGATGGAACCAGTGATCGTGGCCTCCTGGTATTCACACCCAAGGATGATCTCCTCCCACGTTGTACCAGGGTTATTCTGTGTGTCTAGTAGCAAATGGAAGAAATAATGAGGTGTCATTTCTGATGATAGGTTATAAAAGACTGAGGCTTCCACCATCTCACTCCCCCTCTCCCTTGAGGGGAAGTCAGCTACCATATTGTGAGAAGTCCTGTGGAGAGGTCCACAGTGATAAGGAAATGAGGCCTCTGGTCAAAAGCCAGAGAAAAACCGAGGCCTGCTGGAAAACACAAGAAGTTCTACCCCAGTTGAATCTTGAGATGGTTATAACTCCAGCTCAGAGCTTCACTGCAAACCACCAGAATCACTTGACAGTGCTTGATAGAACCATCCAGCTAAGCTATTCTTAAATCCCTGTCCCTTAGAATATGTGTAAGAAAATAAATATTTGTGACTTTAAGTTGCTATTTTTTTGTTACACAGCAATAGATAACTAATAAAAAAGCTAAAATGAAGTGTTCTCACTGATTAGTATCTACAGCTTGGTGGATGAAAAGAACATGGTACAAGGATAGTTGGAGGCAACTTGGTCTTTCCCATTTTAGGCAGACAGTAGAATTCATAACACTCAAGTGGATAATAGCCATTATATATAAAGAGTTCCTACAAATAAATATGATAAAAATTAACTACGCAGTAGAAAAATGGGTGTATGATCTCATGTAAGTCACTTAACCAGTTTCCCCATTTGTAAAATTGGGATGACAACAGTGCCTCTTTAAGAGGTTCTTAGAATGGTGTGTGGCACAGAGGAAGTACTATGTAAGTGTTACATAACGCAAATAGACAACTTACAGAAAAAAATAGCTATAAAATGGCCAATAAATCTAGGAAACAATGCTGTACCTCAGCGGTCATCAGAGAGATGCTGGATTCAACCATCTGTGCCAAGAATAGTATATGGCATGCCATTGGTGCTCCAAATATATATGTTGAATGAATAAGACTTAAAATATATGAGGGGGAGCATACATACATAGTGTGCACAGGTGTCATATGAGCTGCCAGGCAGAAGGAACAAGGTGAAATGACAGAAGGAAAGAACATGCCTGGCTGGTTTGAGACAATCAGAGGTCTTGTTGTGACTGAAGCAAAGTGTGCAAGGAGGAGAGTCAGAAGTGAGGGTAGAGAGGTCTTGAGGATGGGAACAGGCTTCCTGGCCATTGTGAGGACTTTGGCTTTTACTCTGCGTGACACAAAGAGCGAGCAGAGGGTTTTCAGTAGAAGAGAGATGTCATGTGAATTACTCTGGCTGCTGTGCTGCAAATAGACAGAAGGGTTCAACACAGAAGCCCGGAGGCCAGAGAGGGGACTCTGCAGGCTCCCAGGTGGGAGCTGAGACCAGGTTGTTCGCAGTGGAGAAGGTTACAAGTGGTCAGATTTCAGATGTGTTTTTGTAGGTAGAACCAGGGCTGACTTTATGGGCATGTGACCTGTGGACAGTGGCTCTGCATTTTTATTTTGGGCTGCACCACACCAATTATGTAACCAGTCCTGGATAGAACCAGCAGAATTTGTCAGCAGATTGGATGTGGGGTGTAGGAGAAAAGGAGATATCAGAGACAACACCAAGATTTTTGGTCTCAGTAATTGAATCTGGGGTGGTCATTGAGTGAAACGAGAAAAACTGAAGGGTGATTAGGACTAGGGGAAATAAAGATTTGCATAGGAAGAGACTTTTCTAGAACATGGGGTCGTTTGGGAACCATGCTGGTGTTCTTTTTGGGGAGAGTTTTCTTCCCCCATGTTCCCATCACAGAGGCATCCCCTTCTTAGTGTGACTCGAGCTACACTGGCATAACAACGGCAATAACAACAGCTGTGTCCTCCTTGGGGACAATGGTCTGACCTCAGAGGGACTGTGCATATAGCTGACTTATTTTTAGAATTTCTCATTCCTCCTCAATGGCAACTGGGAGGTCTGCATGAGAAATTCTGAGGCTGAATGCATATGGCTGAATAAAAACCTTTCATTAGGCGTTAAAGGCTTTAATCTGCCTATAACTTGGTTTTATTCCTAGATCCTATAATTCTGAAAGAAAAAAAAACATGGAGAGGACACCATATACCATCCAATACATAGCTATGAAAATGTGGAACCAAACAATTGTGGTCTCCTTGGCAATTAAACTCTCCACGCTTCAAATCGTTGCAAGAACAAGTGTTTCTTCTCCCCATCTGAGCTGTGAATTTTTTTTTCCTCCATGTTTGCCAGTTTTGCTGACTCCGCATGGAAATATTCTTTTTCCCTCTCCGCCGAAAACACCCCCGCACACTGCTGTCTTGTCCACACCACCTTCCTCTGCCCCCTTCCTCCTGGGTATCCCAGATGAACCATCCAACTAACATGGCACTTCACGTCCTTTTTTGGCCAGTGAAAAATGGAACACAAAAAATACAAATTTGCTACAATTTGTAGGAAGGAGGCAGAAGCTTCTGACAGGAGGGAGGAGTGTTGTGCTTGGGATGCCAACTGCTGATGTGACTGAAAGCGAAAAAGCCCTTAGAATTTCTCAGATGTCAATAATTAAAAGGGTTGGGAGTGCTCACCTTTGGACTCATTGGAGCTTTTGGGAACTTGTGCAGTAGGGGAAAACAAAATTGCTGAGACAAGCGGGAGAGAAGCAAGCTCACTGGCCTGGACTTGATGTAGCCAGGGGAGCAGCTGTTGAAAGTCATGGGGGAAACCAGACAATTCAGTGTAGGACTTGGGGAGGATTGGGTTCCCCACCCCCCCACCCCCGCTGCCCCAGGACACATGAGGACCGGCTCTGGTTAGGGACATCCTCTGTCTTCCATCATAGGAGTTAAAAATTATCTTCCCAGCAGGGCGCAGTGGCTCACACCTGTAATCCCAGCACTTTGGAAAGCCAAGGCAGGTGGATCACAAGGTCAGGAGTTCAAGACCAGCTTGACCAACATGGTGAAACCCTGACTCTATTAAAAATACAAAAATTAGCTGGGCATGGTGGCACTCACCTGTAATCCCAGCTACTCAGGAGGCTGAGGCAGGAGAATTGCTTGAACCCGGGAAGCAGAGGTTGCAGTGAGCTCAGATGGCGCCATTGCACTCCAACCTGGGTGACAGAGCGAGATTTCATCTCCAAAACAACAAAAAAATTATCTTTGCTACAAAAGGAAATGCAGAGGCAGATAATTCCTCTTATGATAAAAGAAAAGGGAAAAACAGGGTCATAAGCCATATTAAGACAGTGCTTGCTACAGGCTGGATAACCTCCTAGGTCAATGGTGGGCAAACATTTTCCATAACTGGCTAGATAGTAGATATTTTAGGCTCTGTGGCCCATGTAGTCTCTGCAGAGGCTGCAGCTCCTCAATTCTGCCATTGTAGTGCAAAAGCAGCCCCAGGCAGTATGCAAATAAGAGGGTGTGGCTGAGATTTAATAAGATTTTATTTATGGACATTGAAATTTGAATCTCATTTTTCATGTGTCATGAAATATTATACTTTTCATTTTTTCCTAACCCTTAAAAAGTATAGAAACTATTCTTAGCTTGCTTGCTGTACAAAAAGAGGTGGCAGGTTGTACTTGGCTTTTGGGTGATAAGTTTGTTGAGCCCCTGTTCTAGGTGCTTTATGCCTGTTAATTCCTTTAATCCTCACAATCCAATTATGGTCCCACTCGACAGATGAAAACAATGAGACACAAGGAGAAAAAGTAATTGCCAACTATTATAGGTTGAATTATGTGTCCCTTCCCTCCAAAACCCTGCCACGAATTCCTATGTTGAAGTCCTAACCTCCAATACCTTCAAAAAAACTTGATTTGGAAACAGGATCATTGTGAAGAAGCATTGTTGTCTGGGGTAATACCGAAGGTTCATTGTCTCACGCCAAGAAGATTAAGGACACAGGACACACACACACACACACACACACATACACACAGGGAGTGAGTTTAGGAGTGGAGGTTTGATAGGCAAAAGAAAGAGAACAGCTCTCTTTCTCTTATGAGACAGAGGAGTGCTGGAAAGGGAAAATCCTCCCCAGAGGAATTCACTGAATTTTATAGACAGACTTGAGGAGGTGGTGTCTGAATTATGTAGGACCCACAGACTGGTTGGATCAGACGTGACATTTACATAGCGCATGAGGAAGGCTGGCCACCCCATCCTAATCTTATTATGCAAATGAGCTTTCCACTTGGGTGGGGCCATGTTGTCTGTTCCTTACTATACACGTGGCTGGCAAAGAGAAGGGAGCATGGAGCTGCCATTTTGAACATGCCTAGTCGAGGTAGCCTTTTCTTCTTGGCACAACTTCCAGCATTCACTGGTGCAAGCTTCTAGCTTGCTTGTCTATGTCTGAAGCTCGATTCTAAAGCTGCTCATTGTTAGAAAAAATGATTTGAGGACTGCCTTTCATTAAAAGAAAAACTTTACTGAGGACTCCCGTACCCTAACTATCTGCCTAAATAATTTCTTTGTAACTCTTATATCATTTCAGTTATAACTAGTTATGATGAGGTTATTAAGTTTGGCCCTAATCCAATATGACTTGTGTCCTTATTAAAAAAATGAAAATTTGGCCTGGTGTGGTGTAATCCCAGCACTTTGGGATACTGAGGCTGGCGGATCACCTGCAGTCAGGGATTTGAGACCAGCCTGGCCAACATGGTGAAACCCCATCTCTACTGGAAATACAAAACTTAGCCGGGCATGGTGGCACATGCCTGTGGTCCCAGCTACTCAGGAGGCTGAGGCAAGAGAATACCTTGAGCTCAGGAGGCAGAGGTTGCAGTAAGCCAAGGTTGTGCCACTGCACTCTAGCCTGGGTGACAGAGAGAGACTCTATCTCTAAATAAATAAATAAATAAAATGGAAATTTGGTCACAGAGAGGCATGCAGGGAGAACTCTATGTGAAGGTGAAGGCAGAGATGCTTCAATAAGCCAAGGAATGCCAAGGACTGCCAGCAAACCACTGGAAACCAGGCCAGATGCATGGAACAGATTATCTCTCGTAGCACAGAAGGAACCAACCCTGCCATCACACCTTGATTTTGGACTTTTGACTTCCAGAGCTGTGGATAAGAAATTTCTGTTGTTTAAGTCATCCAATGTATACTACATGGTTGCAGAAACTCTAGTAAACTAATAGAGTTGCACAGCCAATAAGGGGCATAGCTGAGGTTTGAAGAGAGTTTAACCTCAGAGGCTGGGTATATTACTACTGTGCTTATAATAAAGGTGTGGCTTTAAAGCCTGACAGGGTTAGTTTAGACTCATGACTATAACTTCTATATATTGTGTGACCTTGGGCAAATTACTCAGTCTGTCCGAGCCTTACTTTCCTTGTCTGTAACATCAGAATTACAGCATACCTATTTTATAGGAATATGTGAGGATTAAGAGGACATATAAATAAAAGACTATACATAATACAAATAATAAAAAGCACATGGCACACAGTAGGCGCTCAATGACTGTTAGCTATTTTTATCTGTGGAGATTAGCTATTTTTATCTGTGGAGATATCCTCGGATTGTTTTGTCTCCGCTTTTTCCATCTCACAAAATGCCATTTTGTTTCTACTGCCATTTTTAAGACACTGTCCAGGAAAGCTCTTAGAGGTAGTTGTGGTTCTTCCCTCTACCTGGTCACTCCTGTCCCCAACACAGTATGGCAGGGAGGCTTTCCACTCTCTCTTTGGCTCAGTTCCATTTGCCTGGGACATGCCTACTGAAAGAAGTTTCTCTACTGCTTACATTTAAGGCATGAGGAAAACTGCATGATAATTTGAAAGCTTTGTTCATTGTTTAGAGTTTGTCATCCAGAGAGGAGGTGAACAGAAAGTGCTGGGCCACTCCACTGGAGAATTTGGAGACCTTTCTTCTGGCTGTGTCTGAGAAGGCATGAGAGAGTGAGAGAAGAAGATGCTTTGAGGAATTGGGTAAGGGAATGTTACAGTTATGGAGAGAATTCTTGGATGTTCTATAAAAGCTCTTTACAAAGACCATCCTCTTCAATTCCCTTGTTTATTGCATATGGTCAAATCAGAGTCTTCATATATTCCGATTCCCACTGAGTTTCCAATTTGAATTCTTGAGAATAGATAGAAATCCATTCATCTGGGTTAAGACAAAGTTCTATCCTTCCATCTCCAATCATTAATTCCTGGCTCGAATTTTATCAATGAGGTCCTTTCCAACGAGACACCCAGCAGAAAGTAGGGAATTAACAGAATTCTGGGACATGAGAAGGTATGTTTAGCTAGGGGCCCAGAGTGTGAACAGTGAAAACAGACTAAATAGGAGAAACTGCTTACGGGATTATGGGCATAGGCTTGGGAAGCAGGAGGGACTTCAGTACTTAATGGGAGTAATGTGTGAGAGAAGAGGTAAAGAGACATGACACATAAAAAGAAAAAGCAGGAACAAACTTGGCAGAGGCCAGATAGACCCTGCTTTGAAGCCCACCCCTGCCACTTACTAGCTATGTGACTTTGAAAAAGTTATTTAACCTCTCAGAGCCTCAATGCTATAATCTTTAAATGGAACTAGTAAGAGCTACCTCATAGAGTATTGCTGTCAGGATTAAATGAGAATATGAAAAACCAGTACAGATCTTTCAGTGTTTTTATGAAGGTTAAATGAGATGATGTTTGTAAAGAGCCTAGCAGGAGATTTGGTTCCAAGTAGATGCTCAATAAATGGGTATGAAATGAATGAAATTGATGCTCTGCCCAGATGTATGTGGATCCCATTTTTTTGTGTGACCACTGGCTTCTGGTTTATTTTTACTTCCAAGAGCTCACATCTGGAGCTCTTTTTTGTGAAGACTGTTCTTGGGTTATTGAAGCCTGTAAAGGAAGTGCCTGGGAACGTATGCGCTTCCTGAGAGTAGCCACAAAGAACAGGCTGCATGTTTGAAGACCCATTCCCCTGTCCCTGACCCTGGCTTGGGACAACTCGGAGGTATAACTTAACTTCAGAATTGTCTTAAGTTCCGGGGCTGCAAACTCTCCTTTATGGAATTCTGTCTGGAACTGCATCCCTGATTGGCCTTCTCTCCTTCTCTGTCTTGCTTCTCCTTTCTTTTAGGGTTTCTCTTGGAAACATTCCTTGAATGAATCTTTGGTGTTTTCACATAAAACCTAAGAACCATAACCCTTTTCATATTATTTTCTAGTCTGAACTTGTAGCCTCTAGAAATAAATAAACAAACAAACAAGAAAACCACCTTGGGTATAAATATATAGTTTGATAGAAGAAATAAGACTTAGTATTTGATAGATCAGTAGAGTGAGTATAGTTTACAATAAGCTATTGTATATTTTAAAAATAGCTAAAAGAGAATAATTTAGACATTTCTAGCATAAAAGATAAATATTTAGGGTGATAGATATCCTAATTACACTGATTTGATTTTACAAACAATACGCATGTCTTAAATTATCACATGTACCCCCCAAGATACGTACATCTAGTATGTATCAGCAAAAAAAAATTAGTAATAGAAAATCACCCTGAAGTACTTTTTTTTTGCATAAGAAATGAAGATATATGGTAGCTCAGGTGTCTAAGCAAAAGGCAAAGGAGATGTTAAAAACAAACAAACAATCATTTAGGGGAAAAGAAGAGAGTAAGATTCTACTTGACTTGTAGAACTTGGGCCAGAAGGTTTAGTTTGAAGTTTCAAAATTTTTTAAATTAAAAAAAATTTTTTCTTAACATTTATTTCACTCAGTGGCCATGGTTTGAAGTTTTGATTGAAAGGTTTATGGCATTCTGAGGAAGGAGTCCTGAAGAAAGAGTCATTTGGACATTATTTATCCTGTGGGGGGATCTGTATACATTGTATTTCTTTTTCTTATTGTATTGCTTTAGCTAGGACCTCCAGCACAATGTTAACTAAGACTGATGAGGGTGGATATCCTTACCTTGTTCCTAATCTTAGGGAAAAGTGTTCAAACTTTCACTATTAAGCATATTTCCTGTAGTTTTTTTGCAGATGTCCTTTAACAGGTTGAATAAATTACATTTAATTCCTAACTTGCTATGAGATCTTATTGTGAATGGATAGTGAATTTTTTGGACAGTTTTTTTTCTGATTCTATTGATAGGATCATATGGTTTTCCCTCTAGTCTGCTGATATGGGGAAATACATTGATTGAATTTTAAATGTGGAACCAACCTTGTATTCTTAGGCTACACCTGATTTAGTCATGATGCTTTATTCTTTTTATATATTGCTGGATAGCATTTGCTCATATTTTTTAGTATATTTGTATCTATGCTCATTAGGCCCATTGGTCAATAGCTGCACCATCCAATATGGTAACCCTTGGCCACATGTGCTATGTTAATTTAAATATAAATGGATGAAATTACAATATAAAATTAAGAATTCACTTCCTCAGCCACATCAGCCACGTTTTAAGGATTACTTAAAATGTAGCTAATGGCTATCATATTGGATGGTGTATAAATTTCCATCATAGCAGAAAGCTCTATTGGACAGCTGTATTCTGTAGTTGTCTTTATCTCTTTCCTTTCTTTCTTTCTTTCTCTCTCTCTCTTTCCTTCTTTCTCTTTCCTTTTTTTATTTCCATTTCTTTCATTTCTTTATCTGGTTTGGTATTAGGATAATGCTGCCTAAAGAATGAGCTGAAAGCCAGGCGTGGTGGCTCATACCTGTAGTCTCAGCACTTTGAGAGGCTGAAGCAGGCAGATCACTTGAGGCCAGGAGTTTGAATAGCCTGGACAACACGGTGAAACCCCATCTCTACTAAAAATACAAAAATTAGTTAGGCATGGTGGCACATTCCTGTAATCCCAGCTACTCGGAGGCTGAGGCATGAGAATTGCTTCAACATGGGAGGTGGAGGTTGCAGTGAGCCGAGATTGTGCCACTGCACTCCAACCTGGGTGACAGAGTGAGACTCTGTTTCAGAAAAAAAAAAAAAAAAAAAAAAGAATGAGCTAAAAAGTCTTTACTGCTTTCCTATTTTCTGGAAAAGTCTTTGTATATCTGTATGTAGAATCTGGTCTATCTTGGGAAATGTTCTGTGTGCACTTGAAAATAAAATATGTATGTATTCTGTTGTTGAGTGGAGTGCCTTGTAAATGTCAACTAGGTCAAGTTGGTTGGTAGTGTTGTTCAAGTTTCCTATATCCTTACTTATTTTCCTACTACGTATCCTAACAATTATTGAGAGAAGGGTGGTTTAATCACCACTAGTATTTGTAGATTTGTTTATATCTCCTTTCAGTTTTCAGGTCTATCAGTCTTTATATATCTTAAAATTCTTTTGTTATGTACATGCACATTTAGGATTGTTGTGTCTTATTGGTAAATCGATTCCTTTTTTCCTTGAGACGGAGTCTCACTGTGTTGCCCAGGCTGGAGAGCAGTGGTGCGATCTCAGCTCACTGCAATATCTGCCTCCAGGTTCAAGAGATTCTCCTGCCTCAGCCTCCTGAGTAGCTGAGATTACAGGCACATGTCAACACGCCTAGCTTTTTGTATTTTCAGTAGAGATGCAGTTTCACCATGCTGGTCAAGCTGGTCTCCAACTCCTGACCTCCTGATCTGCCTGCACCGGCCTCCCAAAGTGCTGGGATTATAGGCGTGAGCCACTGTGCCTGGCCCCCGTTATTGTTATGTAACTGTTCCTTGCCCCTCCCCCAGGGAGTAGTGGGTATTTTTTTTTGTCCTTTCCCCAGCTGCAATGAGTCTTCATCCATGCCCTGAATTTGCTGCCTTACTCTAATCATCTTAAGGTTTTTGCTCTGTTGGGGATAAGGTTCTAGCACTGACTCCAGCAATACTCTAGGACTGTACCACCCAGAGATGCTCTCTCCAGTACCTTCCCCTGCTTCTGATCTTTCTCCCAAACACCTACTGTGGGAGGTCTATGTAGAAGAGGCTGTGAATATGTGCAAGCTCTCCTTGTGTCTGTTAATCATAACATTTCTATAATTTCATGCTAGCCAATATTTGACCTTGCTCATGCTAGCCCATACTTGGCTGTTAGCAATTTGTCAAAAGTTTTAACTACATTCTTCTGATCCACTTATATGGTGCCCGAGGTCTCTTCCTCCTATGCTTTGCACATGTGATCCAGTGCTTAAATCTATATTTCCTTGGAGGAATCTGACTTTCTTGGAAGTTTCTTTGGAGTTCAGGAGTTGAATTTTCTCTGTGACCTTGACTTTTGAAAGTTATGATTTTGAAGTTTATCTGCCTTTTTTGTTAGGTTGGGAGCAAAGCTTTTTCCAGCTTTCTACATTCTAGGTAGAAACGGAACTCTACATGATTGATAGTTTAATATATTTTTTTCCCTAAAAGTGTTCTTGCGAATATCCAATATAGGAGAGGTCAGTTCAGCATTATATAAAAAGTAAAGTTGCTTTAATTAAAAATGGAAAGTGTTTTAGTTTGGCAATTGGTAGGAAAGGCAGATTAGTGCTCTTAAAGGATGTATAATTTAAAAATAGTACTTTGCAAGTCAGGTTGTATTCCAGAACAAATTTTTAGAGCTAAGTTAGTAAGCTACAAGAAAGCAGATTTATTCAAAAAGTGCTGATACATCTTTCTATGGTATGGTGTAATTTGTTTGATGGCAATTTCACCACAATTCCATAGCACTAGCAAAAGGTATCGTCCTGCCAGGTGAGATCTGTTGTCCCTTTGCATTGGCAAAGCCTCAAGTATAACTTTTCACACAGCACACCCCTTTTCAATAATTAAACTTCATTTTTAGTGTGTTGTAATTTCTAAGGACATAAAGATCCCAGGAGAAGAGAATTTTGCACTCCATCAAGGCTGAGGAAGGGTGAGGACATAGGAGTTATGGAGAAGTGTAGACTGCTCAATAAGAGAAGAAAGAAGCTTCTACTTTACCCAGAATTGTTAACAAGAGCAAAATACATGGAGGAAAGACAGTGTTTCTGGGAAATAATTTCTGTTTCTGGGACTTAATGCCCACCCAAGTCTCCATGATGGCACCAACGCCATTGATTCATTAATTTTTCTTGAGGCATGCTGGCTTTGGGAAAGTCCAGTATGGTGTACTGAAAGAAGCTTTGGGGACATCTTTAGGAGCACAAATCTCATCACAGGCTATATGAATGGTGCCCCTGAGGTGGTACTGGGTTTAGAAAAATCTGCATTTTAATGCCTGTTTTCCCTCTGAGTAACCTTGGGCAAGCCACCTAAACTCTGACCCTCCCAGGTTACTCCCAGTGAAACAGGCTAATACAGTCACGTGTCACGTAAGAATGGGGAGATATTCTAAACAGCATGGTACTGGTACCAAAACAGAGATATAGACCAATGGAACAGAACAGAGGCCTCGGAGGCAACGACACACATCTACAACCATCTGATCTTTGACAAACCTGACAAAAACAAGCAATGGGGAAAGGATTTCCTATTTAATATGGTGTTGGGAAAACTGGCTGGCCATGGGCAGAAAGCAGAAACTGGACCCCTTCCTGACACCTTACACTAAAATTAACTCCAGATGGATTAAAGACTTAAACATAAGACCTAACACCATAAAAACCCTAGAAGAAAACCTAGGCAAAACCATTCAGGCCATAGGCATAGGCAAGGACTTCATGACTAAAACACCAAAAGCACATTGGCAACAAAAGCCAAAATAGACAAATGGGATCTAATTAAACACCAGAGCTTCTGCACAGCAAAAGAAACAGTCATTAGAGTGAATCGGCAACCAACAGAATGGGAAAAAATTTTTGCAATCTACCCATCTTACAAAGGGGTAATATCCAGAATCTACAAAGAACTAAAATAGATTTACAAGAAAAACAACCCCATTCAAAAGTGGGCAAAGGATATGAACAGACAGTTTACAAAAGAAGATATATATGAGGCCAAGAAACATATGAAAAATGTTCATCATCACTGATCATTACAGAAATGCAAATCAAAATTACATTGAGATACCATCTCACACCAGTTAGAATGGCAATCATTAAGAAATCTGGAGACAACAAATGCTGGAGAGGATGTGGAGAAATAGGAACACTTTTACACTGTTAGTGGGAATGTAAATTAGTTCAACCATTGTGGAAGACAGTGTGGCGATTCCTCAAGGACCTAGAAATAGAAATTCCATTTGACCCAGCAATCCCATTACTGGGTATATATTAAAAGGACACATGCACATGAATGTTCATTGCAGCACTGTTTACAATAGCAAAGACTTGGAACCAACCCAAATGCCCATCGATGATAGACTGGACAGGGAAAATGTGGCACATATACACCATCGAATACTATGCAAGCCATATAAAACGATGAGTTCATGTCCTTTGTAGGGACATGGATGAACCTGGAAACCATCATCTCAGCAAATTGACAGAAGAACAGAAAATCAAACACCGCATGTTCTCACTCATAGGCAGATGTTGAACAATGAGAACACAGGGACACAGGGAGGGGAGCATCACATACTGAGGTCTGTTGGGGGGGATTAGGGGAGGGACAGTGTGGGGTGGGGAGTTGGGGAGGTATAACATGGGGAGAAATGCCAAATATAGGTAATGGGGAGGAAGGCAGCAAACCACATTGTCATGTACGTACCTATGCAACAATCCTGCATGTTCCTCACATGTACCCCACAACCTAAAACAAAATAAAATATACGAAAAAAAAAGAATGGGGAGATATTCTGAGAAGTGTGCCTTTAGGTGATTTTGTTGTGGGGATATCCTAGAATGCACTTATACAAACCTAGATGGTGTAGCCTTCTACACACCTAGGCTGTATGCCATAGCCTATGGCTCCTGGGCTACACACATGTACAGCATGTTACTGTACTCAATATTCTACGCAATTGTAACACAATGGTAAGTATCTTTGTCTCTAAACATAGAAAAGGCACAGTAAAAATGTGGTTTTGTAATCTTGTAGGACCACTGTCATTTATGCAGTCTGTTGTTGATGGAAATGCCATTTTGCAGTGCACGACTATTATCCTTATCTCTTAGTATTAGTTGATGGATGAAGTGGTAAGATTTATAAAGCACGTGGCACACCACCTGACACTCAGTAAATGCTCAATTAATGCAGTCTTACTTTCCCCGCCTTTTCAGAGCTGTACAATGAAGGGGTTGCAAAGTTGGCAGTCTACAAACTCTATCTCTTAGGATCTTGATTTCATGAAAATAGAAAATTTTACATTTGCGATCTTTGAAATGTGGAAGTGTTTCTGTTAAATAGGTTGAATTTTGTTCTTGTGCCCTAAGGTGATAAAGTTGTACAGGGTATAAAATTTTTAATAATGATTCCATTTTGCAACTTGGAGGTCACAGCCATGTTCCTCTTGGCTTGTAGGTGTGGCCAAATATATCCATCAGTGAGGGTTGTGTAACTGGGGTCAGGGAATACCAAGGGCTTCGCCTTTTTGCATTAGAAGCTGATTAAATTAAAGTTGTCTAAGTTAGACTGACCTAGGCTTAAATCTTGGCCACTTCTCAGCTGCTAAACCCAAAAATCCTTTTCCTTTTTGCCTCAGTTTTCTTGCCCTCAAAATAGATGACGGAGATAATACCTACCTCATAGTGTTGTATAATTAAATGAGATCATGCATATTACGTACTGAAAAATGCTTATATAAACAACTTATTGACTATATACCATCTGCTGGCTCTGAGCCAGGTGCCTGATATGGATTATATAATTTAATGTCCACTACAACTCTACTATGTATGTGCTTTTATTATCATCCCCACTTTACAAAGGATGAGACTCAGCTATAGAGAAATAAGTAACTCAATATGGACAGGTTGTGGTGCTGATAGGATGCAAACCTAGATTTGTCTAACACCAAGTTAATGCTCTTAACCATATTCCTGTGCTCTTTCCATTTTCTTTAGTTCCTGTATCTTCTCAAACCACTGTGGAACTTAGAAATAAATTTTGGTATTTGGTGACATACTGGTAGATTGTAGCTTGCATGCCCAGTATTTCCTCCTCCTTTTTTTTCTTTTGTTTTTTTTTTTTTTTTTTTTTTTTGAGACAGAGTCTTGCTCTGTGGCCCAGGATAGAGTGCAGTGGTGTGATCATAGCTTACTGCAACCTGTCTCCCAGGTTCAAGCAATCCCCCTACCTCAGCCTCCCAAGTAGTATATGGGTAATTTTTAAATATTTTTTTATAGAGACGACGTTTTGCCATGTCACTTAGGCTGGTCTTGGGACTCCTGGCTCAAGTGATCTTTGTGCCTTGGCCTCCCAAAGTGCTGGGATTAGAGGCATGAGCCACTGTGGCTGGCCAGTATTTTCTTCTGAGAACATGTTTTGGACCTTTACAGATACTCTCAGGGTGGTAGAAGCAGTAGGAAGATATTTGGGTTAGGGGAACTTTTCAATATGATCACTTTTAACTTTCTGGTGACTTAGGCATTTGGAACCTTAGGTTTACAAGTCCTACTCATGCTTGGGTAAGGATTCTGGGAGCAGAGCATATTGTGGGCAGAGTGATGCCATGTTTCCCACAGATTATTTTAATGGGATCTGAGTGACTAGCAGGAACTCTGTCTGGGGCCTTACTCCTTTGAAAACACATCTGAAGTTGATTCTTTAGATCATGCTTCATAAATGGAGGGGTGTGCCCTAGATGGGAAAAATAACACTGCATGCTAAAGGCAGCATTTCTTAGAGGTTTTTTACTTGGCATATAGTCTACCTGGAAGACATGTCTTGTTGTCCTCATTTCTTCTGCCATTTCCCATCTGGTCCTAATTAACACACAGTTGGAATTATGAAGTGCAATGGACAATTCTTCCTTTAACCTCCAAAGAACTGTCTGCTAGAGGAGGTGCCTCAGAAGGGATTTATTAGTATGAGAATGATTTCCAAAGTTATAATCTACGAATGTGTTTTTGACAGTCTCCATATTTCTCTAAAACTATGTCAATTAACAGGAATTTGACTAAAGTACTTACATTCAACACTTCGGGCACTGAATACACTGAATGATAGCACCAGATCCACAATTAGAAACATTTTTTCCCCCTGCAGAATAATGTATAGTCATTATTGAGTCCCCTTTTGACCTACCTTACCCAGGTTACTCAGCCATATTAGTGTGTGCAGAGGTATGATCAGAATTCCTCCGTATAAAATTATCTTCTTTGTAAAGAAATTGAGTTGATAAATAAGGCCCTAGCAGCCTTAAATAACTGATCTACTGTACAAAGGAATGTCATCAAGCTCTTCCAGAGAAATGGACCTTTCAAAAGGAAGCATCACATCTGCACTGCTCATCCTTAATATGCACTCCTGACTCTCACAGACTGTGATAGATGATTAGAAATAACTTTTTGCATTCATTTAAAAATCATAGCCATAAACACAACCATCAGTGTTTATTGCACACCTATTTTAATCCAGGTGTCTACATGTATCTTCTAGAATATTTAAAACTGACAAATGGATATAATTTAATCTACTTTATAAATAGGAAAGAGAGGCTCTGAAAGGTTAAGTAAATTGCTTAATATCACACAGCTACTATGCAGTGAAGCCAAAATTTGGATCCATTCTGAATTACTTCAAAGCTTTCACCCATCCTTCTATTCTACATTCATATGGAGGGTAATGAAGAATAAGATTCAGTGTCTTTCTTTAAATACCTTCCATGTAGTTAAGGATCCAAGATACCATCATTATGATAAAAAGCTAAATTTATTGGGAACTTAACTATGTGTCAGGGACTGTGCAAAACTCTTTATATAGACTTTCTCATTTAATTCCTTAAACAACCCCATGAAGTACATAGTACTACTATTCCCAGATGACAGATGGCATTAAGTAGCTTTCTTCATATGGTAGATCTGGGCTTCCACCCCAGACAATCTGATCCAGAGTCCATACTTTTATTCACCATTGCTTCCCAAGACTGCTGATCTGGGAAACAGATTGTTCAGAAGACATTTTAGTTGAAGTCAGGCTAAGTTAGGGGTCAAACCACATGAATCGAATCAATGGTAGCTGTAGTTAAGGAGTTAAAGGCCAAGGCAATCATAGGTGATAAGTTGCCTATGGTGGCAGAGCTTTCAGAACCATGGACAGCCACACAGGGAGCTGTTTTTATGGTTTCTCTAAGCTAGGTAAAGCTATGATCATGAAACAGGTTAATGTCTTCTACTCACTATCTTTATCATTAATTGACCTCCATCCCTTTCCTGCTTGGCTTAGCCACTGACAATTCACGGAATGTTTTTCAATACCCTCAAGAACACTTGGTATCTGTAGTTAATGTGAGTCATTGTTTGGGGCGTCCATAGAGATACATAACATCCAACAGTGTGGTTGAAGTTAAGTGGTGGATAAAGGGAGTGGAGGGGAGGAAGGGAGAATTATCAGCCCTCCTTATCATTTGGGTTTTTTCCTCTAAGAATCCATTTTCCTCAAAGTCAGGATAAAGTTAAAGCTAGGGTCAGGACCTTGACAAAAATGTGAACAGTTAAAACAGCTTGGTTGAAGAACACAGGCAGTATCACAAGAAAGCTCATGAGTGATTGCCAAATGGAAGGTACAGTCAAATGCCATTGAAGGGTGAAATCATTGCAGGCTGGAGTGGTCTCAGAAGGCAACTGAAGGATGTATTTGGATAAATGGAGACAACGGGAGGAATATTTCAGAAAAAAAAATGAAAGAGTACTTAAAAATTTTGACAGCATGGAGCTATAGAATGTTTAGTGGAGAATAAACAGGGTGATCTTTTTCCCTGGAGACTGTGATAGTCTCATATTAGTGTATCATCAAAGTAGACACTTATTTTTTTATGTATATATACAAAATATCAGAATGAATAAACATCAGGCATATTTTTGTGTCGTTGGTGAATGTGTATGTGGATACACAAGGGCTCACCCACCTCTTCAGTCAGACAGTTCTATTAACATTGGATTTCTGCTACAATTGTAAAACATCATTAGAGACAAGCTGTTCGGTAACATTTCTCACAAAGTAACTAAGGGGCCCAGAGAAGGTGGATTGTCATTTGCCAGAGACAAATGACAATGATCCCTTGAGATATAATGCGTAGAAAAAGTACAATCTTATTATGAGATTACCATTGTAATGCAAGGTTTCTTCCTGTTCCCATCTCAGACAGAGGAGGGAGACAAGGTACCATGTTAACAACAGGACTGAAATTTTGCCCAGAGTACAGAGAGCTTGGCAGATTCTTGCCATTTCTGAAAAACAATCCTTTGGGGTTGAATCAAATTAATGCTTTAGGAAAAAAAGTTTTGATGTTCAAGAGAAATAATATTGCTCAAGAACTGAAGTTCCACTTCTGATGGACCTGAAAAGCCTTGCAAATGAAATTTAATTTTCATACTCTTTGAAGAGATGACAGATTTCATTGTGTAGGGAAAAAGGTGCTCAAGTGGACTTCTGGAGTTCTGACTACTTTGGGAGATCCATTGACTGGTAAGGGATTTAGCCATTGATATTAATGAAGAGAAAAAAGAGTATCTTTCACATTGGCTTTATGTGCCATGTGATGAGAGAAAGAGGGTTATGTATATTCTTTTCATGCAACTGGGAGATACGTGTGTTTATCTCTGAATGAATATACGCAGATTTTTGGGCCAGGCATGGTGGCTCATGCCTGTAATCTCAGCACTTCGGGATGCTGAGGTGGATCACTTGAGTCTAGGAATTGGAGACCAACCTGGACAACATGGCAAGACCCTGTCTCTACATAAACTTAAAAAATTAGCTGGGAGTAGTGGAGCACGCCTGTGGTCCCAGCTACTCAGGAGGTTAAGGTGAGAGGGTCGCTTGAGCCCAGGAGGTCAAAGCTGCAGTGAACTATGATTGCTCCACTGCATTCCAGCCTGGGTGACAAAGGGAGACCTTATCTAAAAAAAAGGAAAAATACAGACTTTGGTACCTAGCATGGTGAATTTTAGGACACTGATCCTTCACCAAGAAGTCATCTAGATTATTTCATGCCCAATGGCTTCCACTTGGTAAAGCACCAGCATGGAATATAGAAAAGCATAGAAGCTCTGGTATTTGGGAGACGTGGGTTCATGTCCCAGCTCAACTACTTTCTAACAGTGTGACCTTGGACAAGTTACTTAAATTCTCTGAGCTTCATTTTTCTCATCTATACAATGAGGATAATAATCTCTGCAGAGTATTATGGTGCCTGACATGTATTAAGTGCCCATCACACATTCTCACATGATGATCTAAAGGAGTTATTTATTGCTTCCTTGGTGAGGTGAGCCTCTTTTGTTTTGGTCTGCCAATATCTCTTCTCTCTTCTTCTGCTAACACCACTTTGATTTTTCCTGTGAATGAACCACCTAACCTGCTTCCTCACTTCATGTGGTCTGGGTAGAGAGCTTTCTTCACTGTAGATGTGGACATATTTTCATCAAAGAGTATTTCATCTTCCTCTTCACAATGATTGGTTCAGGGACGGACACGTGAGCAATGATAGGCTAATGAGATTCAAAAGTACTTTTCTGGATCTTTCTAGATGGAGAAACTCTATTCCTCTGGTGGTTGTTAGGACCACATGAGACAGTTCTTCAAAAAGTTAAACACAGAATTAGCATATAACCCAGCAACTTCACTCCTAGGTATATACCAAAAATAACTGAAAACAGGCATTCAAACAAAACTTGCTTATGAATTTCATAGCAGTACAATTCACAATAGCTCAAATGGGAAACAATTCAAATTTGTCCATCAACTGATGAATGGATGAACAGCATGTAATATACCCATAAAATAGAATATAATTTGACCATAAAAAGGAATAAAGTACTGATACAGGCAACTATATGGATGAACCTGGAAAACATTCTGCTAAGTGCACTAAGCCAGAGACGGCAGGTCATAGATTGTATGATCTTACTTATATTAAATATGCAGAATAGGAAAATTCGCAGAGACAGAAAACAGGGACTGAGGGAAGGGAGGAAGGGGAGGGATTGCTTCATGGAAACGGTTTCCCTTTTTGAAGCGATGAAAATGTTTTGAAACTAGATAGATGTGATGGTTGTACAACACTGTGAAGGTACTAAATGCCACTTAGTTGTACACTTAAACTGATGAGGTTATGTATTGTTAATTTTGTCTCCCTAAAAAAGAATGTATTGGTGCTTTTTGTAGCAATGTCTCCCATCACAGCAGGTGGGCTTGTTTGCACATGGAGCCAACAAAGAGGAAAAGCAGAGCTGGGAGATGGAGAGAGACACTTGATAATGTTTGAGCCTCAGGATCTGCCTATATCTGAAACCACTGCATCTAGGCATTCAGATCTGTGGTCCAATACATTTTCTGCTTCCTTAAAACTAGCTGGAGTTGGATTTCTGATTATAACCACAAGTACTTAGACGAATACATGAAGGCAGTGAAGCTATATTACTAAATATATTTATAGGTAAATAGAGCTACATTTCTGGCACAGATCTATTTCTTGGGCTCTGGACTCATCTATCAACTGCCTCTTGACTGTTCCACTTCGGTTTGTATGTGGTATCTTGACATGGTTTGGCTCTGGGTCCCCACCCAAATTTCATGTTGAACAGTAATTCCCAGTGTTGGAGGAGTGACCTGGTGGGAGGTGACTGGATCATGGGGGTGGATTTTCCCCTTGCTGTTCTCATGATAGTGAGTGAGTCCTCAGGAGATCTGGTTGTCTGAAAGTATGTCTCACATCACATCCCCCTTTACTCTCCCTGTCACATGCAGATGTACTTGCTTCCCCTTTAGCTACAATTGTATTTCCTAAGGCCTCCCAAGCCATGCCTCCTGCATAGCGTGTGGAACTGTGAGTTAATTAAATTTCTTTCTTTACAAACTACCCAATCTCAGGTAGTTCTTTTTTTTTTTTTTGAAGTCTCCCTCTGTCCCCGAGGCTGGAGTGCAGTGATGTGATCTTGGCTTACTGTAACCTCTGCTTCCTGGGTTCAAGCGATGCTCCTGCCTCAGTCTCTTGAGTAGCTGAGATTACAGCCACCCTATCATGCCTGGATAACTGTATTTTTTTGTAAAGACAGAGTTTCACCATGTTGGCCAGGCTGGTCTCAAACTCCTGACTTCAAGTAATCTGCCTGCCTTGTACTCCCAAAATGCTGAGATTGCAGGTGTGAGCCACCACACCTGGCCATCAGGTAGTTTTTTGTTTTTGTTTTTTTTTTTGAGATTCAGTCTTGCTCTATTGCCCAGGCTGGAGTGCAGTGGCGTGATCTCGGCTCACTGCAACCACCACCTCCTGGGTTCAAGTGATTTTCCTGCCTCAGCCTCCCAAGTAGCTGAGACTACAGGTGCCCGCCACCACACTCAGCTAATTTTGTATTTTTAGAAGAGATGCAGTTTCACCACATTGGCTACGCTGGTCTTGAACTCCTGACCTCAGGTGATTTACCCGCCTTGGCCTCCCAAAGTGCTGGGATAACAGAGGTGAGCTACCACGCCTGGCCAGGTAGTTCTTTATAGCAATGTAAGAACGAACTAATATGCATCTCAAACTCAGCATGTATTATGCTATTCTCATGAATTCCCACTACCCAAGCATGCCTCACTCACAATTCACCTGATTTCAGTTAATACAGAGATTTTGTGAATACTCAAGTCCATGCTTCTTGAGGCTCAGGCTCAAAGCCTTGATGTCATCCTCTCTTACCCTCCACATTGAACTCATCGAAAAATTATCTTCAAACTCCTCTTTTAAAACATGTTTGGAATTGATCTCTTGTGCCCACCTTTATGAATAGAGTAGTTACTTCTGGACATTCAAGGTGAAAGAGAAACTGAGTAAAGAACCCAACCTTCCTGGGCCTGTTTGGCCTCAGATCTACCTCTTGTTCCCCTCCTATAGACATGGTTCCAAGCTCCCACATTAGGTGGACTTGCAGCTGAATTTGGCCAATGGGAGGTGCTGATGGAAGCCTGGGAGGCAGGAGGAAGGGATAAACCATGGCATTCCTTCCTCTCTCTGTCTCCACTGGCATCTCTGCAGCAGCTGTGTCTCCTTTGTGGCTCCAGATGCCATAGCAAAATGGCTTAGCCTTTGACCCCAGCTTTGTTAATACCCCTTCTCCCTTTGTCCTTTGCTCCAGGTGTTGTAGATTTCTGCTGTTTATTAATATCCGACAGGGCCAGATGAATCAAATGACACTGGATTGTGCAACTGCAGGGTTGGATCCTGTCTTTATTTAGAATTTTGATATTTTCTTCATCATGGAATCTTTCTCTGCATCAATCTAGACTTTTAAAGGTCTTGCATTAAAATAGGATTGCCTCACTGTCCTGCTTAGCATCTCAGTCCTTTGTCACCTGTGCAACTAATTCCCTGTGTTAAGATCCTGCTGGCTGGGGACAGTGGCTCATGCCTGTAATCCCAGAACTTTGGGAGGCCAAGGTGGGTGAGTCACTAGAGGTCAGGAGTTTGAGACCAGCCTGGCAAACTTGGTGAAATCCCATCTCTATTAAAAATACACAAATTTGCAGGGCATGGTGGCAGTAGCCTGTAATTTCAGCTACTCGGGAGGCTGAGGCTAAAGAATCGCTTTAACCTGGCAGGCAGGGGTTGCAGTGAGCCGAGATTGCATGACTGCATTCCAGCCTGGGCAAAAATAGTTAAACTCCTTCTAAAACAAACAAACTAAAAATCCTGCTGTTTGAAATGTTCAAGTGGTTTCTTTTTCCTGGTTAGATGCTGGCTGATGGAGTGCATCATGCAGATGTAGATTTGCACATCTCTATGAGGTAGTATATGTTCATTTTACGTGTGAGGGAAGATGCTGAGAAACCTCCAGGAACCTGCCAAGTATCAATGAGCTATTTTGGGGAAGAAATGGATCTTGAACCTAGGTCTTCAGGATTACAGAGTCCTCACTCTGTGGCATTCAGCTCTATGGTTTTATTTTATATATATATTTTATATATATGTTAAAAATATTTATATATAAAATATTTTATTTTATATATATATACATATATATATATAATATATATATTTCCCCCCCACAAAGGACTTAACTAAGAACAAATATCCTTTTTGATAAGGAGGAAACCTTTAGAGTGCACAGAAGTCTCTTAAAAGGGTCTCTGTCTGAGGTCTTTCAAACTTGAAATTTACGTGCAGAGAATAAAGCCATGTGAGAATGGGTATTTGTATGAAACTGAGCATGTTCATATTCTTTTCTGCGCAGATTTGTCTCAGTAAATCCCCAGAAAATATCACTTGTCTCATTTTCTTTCAAACGTTTTGTCTGGACTGAGAATGTTTCCCCCCACCTTTCTTTGTAAATGGTTATGTAATGAGACCAAGCAATTGCCTTTACTGAACACAAGTCTCGAATACTATCAATGGTAATACCAGCAATTAGCAGTTTTTCTCTGTAGTGCTTGTCTGAAACTCCTTTTATTGATTTATTTTAACTGTTCCATATAGGACACATTTTTCACCTTGCAAAAACATATGCTTATCCCCTTTTGGTTTCGACCATCCTGGGCTCTGGTTTTTAAAGACCATGAACTCCTCAGAACAGCCTGACAGAGATGCAGTTGAAAAGGAACTAATATGCCTCGAATTGGTTATAACCTTGGGGGATTATCCATGAGTGTGAAGGATGGAGAGCCTCTTAGTTTGAGGTTTAATCTTCTGCATTTCCTTTCTGATTTAATTGGCACTTGGAGTTACATGGAATTGTGTGTGGGGAGAGGAAAGGATCTTGGAGAAGGAGGCATCCATGCAAAGACAGACGTTGAAAAGGATAAAAGGGGAAGAGAGGAGACCAGTCCCTAATTTTTCCTTGACTTGAAGGGCTGTTTCTCCATGATTAATCCCTGTCATGTGATTTTTCTTCCCCTCAACCAAGGGAAAAGATGCAGAGTACTGAAAGGGCAATTTTTGGGGGTGGCTCGATGTGTCCAGTTTATTACTTCTTCGGAATTGATTCCTTTATATTGTTTGATGTAGAAAACTTAGATGACACAGAATCAAAGGAAGAAGAGGAGGAGAGAAGAGGAAACTCATTTTAAATACTGCCAAACATTTTGTGGTCATGCCTGCAAACACATCTCTCCAATATATTTGAGATCTTGCTGAACATACCTACAGAACATAATACTACTGAATATAGGATTCTGATTCATTTTTCAAATTACTAATATATCACAAACCTCTTTTCATATCAGTAATTATATATATGTATCATCATTTTTCATGGTTAAGTAGTAGTATTCCATTGGAGATATATATATATAAATATATATAGGAGAGAGAGATATATATAATATATTATAATATCTAACTATCTATACATACATACATATTAGTCCATTTTCACACTGCTGATAAAGACATACCTGAAACTGGATAATTTGTAAAGAAAAAGAGGTTTAATTGACTCAAAGTTCCACACAGCCTAAGAAGGTCTCAGAATCATGGCAGAAGAGCAAGGCATGTGTTACATGGTGGCAGGCAAGAAAGAGAATGAGAGCCAAGTGAAAGGGGCAACCCCTTATAAAATCATCATATCTTGTGAGACTTATTCACTGCGATGAGAACAGTATGGGGAAAACCACCCCCATGATTCAATTATCTCCTAGCGGGTCCTTCTCCCAACACATGGGAATTATGGGAGCTTCAATTCAAGATAAGATTTGGGTGGGGACATGAGAAAATCATATCAATACGTATATATGTGTATGTGTGTGTATATGTATATAATATTAAACGTAGTGTTGAATATTTAGTTTGTTTCATTTCTTTCCTGGTTTCCTTTAACTTCCCTCCCTTCCATCATCCCTCCTGAAATAAACACCCTTGATCTCTTTAACTGCATTGGAAGGAAGCATTTGCTTAGAACAAATTCTTACATGTAGATAGTTGGGTCAAAGAGTGTACCCATTTTTTAGGCTTCTGATGCATTCATGATTCTGCCCTCTGAGAGTATTGTACCGATACCTGCAGGGAGTATGGCAATTTTAACCTCAAAATTAAACTATCCAGTATTGCCTCTCTGGAGGTGTGATGTTTGCACTGAAAACTCTAAGATGGGTATGAATTGACAGGATAGAGGACAGAGATGGTGATAATGGTGGTAGTTGTGATGGCAAGCATTCTAGACAGAGGAGCACACATGTGCAAAGAACACCTGGTGGGAGGGAGTAAGTGATCCTCAAAGAGGAAGGGATGGTCACTGAAGTCTAAGCACATAGAATAAGGTGGGGAGGACATGATAGGAAGTGCAAGAAGTGGGCAGTGGGAGAAGGAATATGGAGGGAGAGGCAGAGGGAGAGGGAGAGGGAGAGGGGGGGAGGGGAAGGGGGAGGGGGAGAGGAAGAGATTAATTATGCACTGCCTTGCAGACCACACAATGGATTTAGGCTTTAATCTTAAGAGATGTTGGAAGTCACTGAATAGTTTTAGCAAGGTTGGAGATGGGGTGACATAACTCCATTCATCATAATTCCATGAAGTGAATAGGAAAGACGTCACTTTCTCATGAGGCAGATAAAAAAGACCACTTTTAGGAAGTTTAAGTAGCTTCATAGGCCTTCTTCCTTTCTGCAGTACAAATTTGGGTTCTTTCATTCATACTAAATGACTAATTATGGGTCAACACCTGAATAGGGAAATTTAACAACAGATTCCCCAAATACACTGGTGGGGGCTAGAGTAGATGGTCTCGATACTCCACCCAGATCCCCTGGGTACTCTCATTTGAAAGCTGTAGGTTGCTTACTTAATATTTGCAGCTTTCTTCTTGAGGGCTTTTCTGGCCACAGGATCAGACATCCAGCACAGAGGGCAGGCTGGAAACGCCAAAGAGTTAATGCCCCTGGACCTCACCCAATGGCATATGGAGTTGGTGGATAATACCGTAACCTTTGCAGTCCCAGGGGTGCCAAATAATTCTGAGGTGTGTGCTCCATCTTGCTAGGTGGAACCCAAACTAAGGCAGGGATGCTTCTTCCATTGAATTAATGCTTCTTGCAATTTTTACTATGAGAACTTGGTACTTGGTAGGCACTCAGGCTCTGAAGATGGAGATTCTTCTGATGAGCATGAAACCAAGGCTCTCAACATTCGTTTCTCTCTCCCACTTACGACCTCAGAGCTATTGTCAGGGGAGGATGTCCTTGGGCACTGTGCATAAACCTTGCCTGGGATCCATTTCTGCTCAAGACAGGATTTGACAGTGAGGACCTTCTAGCATACTAGCAAAATAGTATTAGCACCATGCATGGGGTTAAAGGTTTAATCACCAGCTCTTGCCAATTCCACTACAAAATTTTTGCCATCTTCTCACCCTAATACTTTCACTACCCAACAGATACCAAGGTTACATCAGTAATTCATATAACAACAGCACCAGGCCTCTGGCATGTTTTTCAACAGTTAAGGAGTTTCTGGCTTTTTCTCTACCTTCTGGGTCAGGGCTGGTGCTCTTTTCTTCCTAAACAGCAGGTGGCATTGAGTGAAGAATTATCTTCAGGGTGGATACTTGCTGTCATTTCCCAAGGATATCAGTATTGGGGATGTGAATTAAATGCTCATAATCAGAAGGTGCTTTTCTGCCAAGCTTCTTTAGGGAAAATTTTCCCCTTATTCTGTCTGATATCCCCATGGAGATGAGGGAGGAAAATTCTTATCTGGAAGCAAGCAGTTGTATCAGAAATAATGGCTTGAGGCACTAGGAAAATGTAATCAATATTTACCTGCTGAGAGATCCCATGATGAGAGGGAAATTGACTGTCCCCCCCGCCACTGCACAGATCCCATTTTGGTGTCCTGCCTTTTTATGTGTGTATTTGGCAGAGGGGAAAATGCACAATCTTGGTTCTTCATGGGGGATAATAAAACCCCATGGAACTATTACATCGTCAGTCTGCATAAGATAATCCATTATTGAAGGATGGGAAGCTTAAAATATCCAAGCAAGTCTCCTGGTTATCTACCAGGTTTCTGTTTATTTGTGTCCAAACTATTGCGGCCTGGGGCATACTTTTCCTTTATCCCCTCCACTCCTTGCCCAGAACAAGTAATAACTGATAACACTTGTTTTATTATTTGTGTCATCTCCCTGGAAAAGTGTCCCCTGGGGAAAAAGATTTATGTGGGTTGCTAATGTTTCTCTGGACTGTTTTACCATGAAACTGGGGTTGTAAGTATAGAGATTCCTCTAAAACTTCAATGCATATCATTTAGTTGACTTTTTTTTTTCTCCCGCAGAACTGTACTGGTGTGAGTTTCTGGTTGCAAACTCAACAAAGGAAGACATGCTAGTGAAATTCCTATGGTTTAGGAAACAAATAGGAAGGAGAGGAGGCAAGGCCTGGCCAGGACTAGCCGGCCTGGGGTGTCCCGGCTGGTGTGGTTGCCCTGACTGCTTGTCATTTTGCAATTGTAGTACTAAGTCAGCCTCAGTTACGGGAGTATCTTTGAAGGTTGCTGCCTTTTCACCCTCTGTTCAACTTCCAGATCCTAGAGAGAGGCACATTAGCTGAGCTTTCGTCATGTTCAGTTTCCCAGTATCAAGAGCAGGCACTCTGTCTCTTCCACCTTTGTTAAGAGAAGACTTTGTTTTGTTTTGAGACATAGTCTTGCTCTGTTGCCCAGGCTGGAGTGCAGTGGTGTGATCCCAGCTCACTGCAACCTCAATCTCCCCGATTCAAACGATTCTCATGCCTCAGCCTCCTGAGTAGCTGCGATTACAGGCATGCACCACCATGCCCAGCTAATATTTTTGTATTTTTAGTAGAGACGGGGTTTCACCGTGATCGTCAGGTTGGTCTGAAACTCCTGGCCTTAAATGACCCGCTCACCTTGGCCTCCCAAGTGCTGGGATTACAGGTGTCAGCCACTGTACCTGACATAAAGGCTTTGAAAGAGAAGCTTTTTCCATTACCCACCCTTTCTCTTTCCTCTCAGTACCTCTTTATTTTCTCCCATAGCTCTTGTAGATTCTAACTTATAATTTACTTGCCTATAATGTCTCCTGTCTGTATTTCCCCCACTGGAATCTCAGTTCCACTAGCGCAGGACTTTGGTCTGCTTTGTTTGTTGCTAAATTCACAGTTCTTTGAGCCTGCTACATGGCAGATCCTTAATAAATGCAAATTTAAAGAATTAATAAAGAAATGGGTGGGATGGTTTAGAGGCTGGGCTGCTTCAAAGGATAAATACTCTTTCAAAAATCAGACATCATTTTTGATAAAAGAAACAGCCCCTTCCAGTAGCTAGCTCTTTATTTTTAACAAGAGGAGACAGTGAGCAACTCATGCACTGCAGAGCAAAAGATGACACTGTAATATTTTTTCCCCTCAAATTTTCTTCTAGGCGAAGTTCACATTTTTAGCCAGTGTCTACTGGCTTCTGTTTGTCTGTAGAGTGAATTACAGAGGCCTGGGCAGGAAGTTTGGAACCAGTCAGAGGGCTGAACAGGCTCATCTCTTCCCACCTTAGGTAGAAAATAAAGGGTAAGTCTACTTTTTGACTAAATTCTTTGGTGAAATAATACCATTTCACATGAGGTTTTCAGTATGGTTGCTTTGTAGGAGAGGGAATGCAGATTCAGTTTAACCTCCCCAATCCTAACCACATGCTTAAGGGGCAACATTTGTTGAGCACACACTGTATACCAGGCAACCTTGTAGACACTCCATATGATCTGAGCCTTCCTATCCTCCAAGCAAGCCTGGGAGTAGGTATTACCATTATCCCCATATTGCAGCTGGAAAACTGAGACACACTCAAGACTTAGCTGAGCTATACCAAGTTGACTGAGGCCTTTTGCTCTATCAGAGTCACAAAGAGAAACTCGCCTGCAACACCAAGCCAAGAAAAGTGCCTACCTGAAAGGCCCCTTGATATGGTTTGTCTGTGTCCCCACCCAAATCTCATCTTTAATTGTAGCTGCCACAGTACCCATGTGTCATGGGAGGGACCTGGTGGGAGGTAATTGAATCATGGGGGTGGGTCTTTCCCACACTGTTCTCATGATAGTGAATAAGTCTCACAAGATCTGACAGTTTTATAAAGGGGTGTTCCCTTGTACACACTCTCTTGCCTGCCGCCATGTAAGACATGACTTTGCTCCTCATTTGCCTTCCGCCATAATTGTGAGGACTGCCAGCCATGTGGAAATGTTAGCCAGTGTCCACTGGCCTCTGTTTATCTCTAGAGTGAATCAGAGTCCTGGGCAAGCAGCTTGGAACCAGTCAGAATTACGGACAGGCTCATCTCTTCCCACCATGAGCAGAGAACAGAGGGTGTGACTCTAGTTTTCTGCTAAATTCTTATTTACCCTGATGGGTTTGTGTTGTGCTATGGGATGAATTTTAGGCAAAATTTGTATGTCAAATTCTGATGCCTAATGTGGTATTATTGGAGAAGGCAAGACCTTTGTGAAGTGATTAGGTCATAAGTGTGAAGCCCCCTGGATGGAATTAGTGTTCTTTTGAAAAGGACTCCAGGGAGCTCCCTTGCCCCCTTCGGCCATCTGAGGACACAATGAGAAAGTGCCAACTATGAACCAGAAGAGGACCCTCTGCAGATACCAAGTCTGCTAGAGCCCTGCTCTTGGACTTCTCAGCCTCTAGAATGGTGAGAAATAAAAGCCTGTTGTGTATACGCCAGCCAATCTATGATCTTCTGGTATGCCCACCTGAACAGACTAATTTTCACAGCTCCTTTCTTGGTGCTCTGTAAAATTGCTCTTTATATTTTCCTGTTTCTCCTGGGAACATCCAGTATTCCTGTCTCAGAAGCACCTCACATGTTGGTTATTATTGTTCTTACACATGACATGGTGGTAAATGCAACCTTTGTTTTGATAGGATATGGTGCTTATGGAGCCACAGTTGCCTTCCTTTACAGTAGCAGAGTCACTGCAATCAAATAAACATTATCTCAAAATGTGCCTTTATTCTGGGACTAAGGAGTCAGGTGTGAATGGGAGGAGGACTAGGGTTGCTAGGTAAGAACAACATGCCCAGTTAGCTTTGAATTTTAGAGAAACAGCAAGTATTTTTCCATATACACATGTCCCATGCAATATTTGGAGTACATTTATACTAAAAAATTATTCACTGGGGCCGGGTGCAGTGGCTCGCACCTGTAATCCCACCGAGGGATTTGAAAAGCCTAGGTGGGTGGATCATCTGAGGTTAGGAGTTCAAGACCAGCCTGGCCAACACAGTGAAACCCTGTCTCTATTAAAAATACAAAATTAGCTGGATGTGGTGGTATGCGCCTATAATCCCAGATACTCAGGAGGCTGAGGCTGGAGAATTGCTTGAACCTGGGAGGTGGAGGTTGCAGTGAGCTGAGATCATACCACTGCACTCCAGCCTGGGTGATAAAGACTCCGTCACACACACAAAAAAATTATTTACTGGTTATCTGGAATTCAAACGTAACTGGGCATCCTGTATTTTTATTTGCTAAATCTTGCAAATAAAATAAGAAGGACAAGAGTATTGCTTTGTCTCTGGCTACTCTTGTCTTAGATTAGACTCTTCCCCCCTACCCCACCTCTTGCTCAAATATGAAATCAGAAGTCATAAAAGCCTTGATAAAATGACAAGAATTTTAATGGCCTAAGGCATTAATTCATCCTTGACAGGAGACACATCCAATTTATTTAGGCTCAGTGATTTGAAATGGCACCATTTTCCTGTTTGTCACCTTCACTCCATCCCCCACCAAGAACCAAGATGGATCCAGAAACAACTGCTTCCATTCTTAGGGTTTGTGAGGAAAAATGCCTCTTACATAGAGTTTAGGGATTTAAAGCCTAAAGGAAGGTGTCAAGGCCTCTGGGGCAGTTGTTAATCCCAGCTCCTGGTACTCTGGTGTTAATTTGTTTAACAGTCATAGCATGCAGGTGCACCCAGCAATGTTGAGGAGAGACAAGTCCAAAATCTGGGTGATTAAGATGTGCTTTCTCTTTCCATGCTATACTTTGAGATGCTCTTGATTTTCATTTCTACTAATCATCAACTAGAAGTGGCACCAAACATTTTAATGTTTAAAACCTCTGCCCTCCACCTCCCAGACTCTCTCTCAAGCAATTAGTGGTCTTTAGATATGCACTTAATCATCCAAAAGGAAATATCTGTTAAAAGAACCCTGCAGAGAATTCTTACACACAAGTGAAAATTCCTTTTGTAATGCAAATCACCCATCTTCCCCATTTTATTGGTTCTATAAATTTTGTGGATTCTGTATATTTTTTTTTTAGGGAGGATGTTCTTGCCTGCCTCTGATATTGTGGCCTCATTCCTCTTTCTTCCTCACCTGTTGTTATTATCCTCCTCTTGTTACCCTCCTCATCCTCATCTTTTTGTTAAACCCACAATTAAACATTACAGCTCAGAGCAGCAGTCTTTAACTCTGGCCACAGTTTAGTACTGCAAAGATAATGGAAAGAATATAGATACTCAGGGAACACACCTAGAGAATGTGACTTAAACAGTCTAAAGTAGGGTGGAGACATTGATACTGTTTACAAGCTCTCCATGTGATTCTGTAATAATTGTATCCATAGTTGAGAACTACCAACCTACAGGGAAAATCAGAGAATCTGAACTGAGGGAGTCTGGATTTTGATCCCAGCTCTGCCACTTACAATGCATTCTTTGCCACTTTTCTGAGGCTCAGTTTCCTCATCCATAAAATGTGGATAATAATACATGCCCTACAGATTGTGAGGATGAAATGAGACAATACAAGTCAAGCCCTTAGCAGACAGCAATCTATTAATGTTGCTTGTTGCTAGGGGTCAGTAAACTATGGCTGGCCGACCAAATCTGGCCCACTGCCTGTTTTTGTCAATTAAATTTTATTAGAACACCACCATGCCCATTTATGTGCATATCATGTATGTAAATATTTATTTGCATATCATCCATGCCATGCCTATTTACTTATATATGGTCTGTGGCTATTTTTGTGTTACAGCAGTAGAGCTGAGTTGTGACAGAGACCTTATGGACCAGAAAGTCTAAAATATTTACTCTCAATCCTTGCAGCAAAAGTTAGTCTGACTCCTTGTTTACGCCCTCATAAAGCTAACAGTCTAGAGGAGGAGATAACCACCTCCCAAAAATTCCACTGGAGTGGTAGCATGGTATCATGGAAAGAACCTGGGATTGGTATTTTCCCTCAAATCCCCCCAAACCATACACGTGACTTGAGTCATCTGTTTTTGTCCTTTGGGTCTCAGATTTCTTATTTTTAAGGTAGAAGGTGGGACAAGATGTTTTTTAAACGTTCTTTTATCTCTAGAATTATCTGATTCTGTTTGTGCCTGGCATTCTGTGGAGCTCTCTAAGCATAGGCCTATCTGTTCCATGGGTATTGAGCCAGGAAGCCTTTTTAATTGGGGTGGTAAAGTACAGGGCAGATTCTCTCTTCCATAGGATAGTTGTTTTACGACAAATCAATAAAATTCTACTTCTCAGCCACTCTTCCTTCTCCAGAGGTTTAGAGAAAGGCTTATAGATCCCTCTGTGGTAGGCTGATAATGATCTCCAAAGCTATCCAGGTCCTAATCTCTGGAACTTGTGAATGTTACTTTATATGGCAAAAGGGTCTTTGCAGATGCGATGAAGTTAAGGACCTTGAGATGAGGAGATTATCCTGGATTACCAGAACGTGCCCTAAATGCAATCACAAATTGCCTTTTTAAGACAGAGACCAAAAGCAGAGAGAGATTTTACTTCTACAGAGAAGACATAAGGTGATATGATGACTTTGACTGGGAGAGACTTGATGCTACGTTGCTGGCTTCAAAGGTGAAAGAAGGGGCCATGAGCCAAGAACCGCAAGCGAGGTCATTCCGGAAGCTGGAATAGGAAGCCAAATGGCTTTTCTACTCTGTAGACTTTCCAGAGAGACCACAGCCCTGCAAAGACCTAGATTTCATCCCAGTGAAACTGATTTCAGGCTTCTAACATCCAGAACTGTAAGAAGACAAATGTGTGGTATTTTAAGCCACTGAGTTTGTGGTAATTTGTTACAGTAACCATAGGAAACTAATATACCCTCCTTCCAGTGATAAGTAACCTAGGAATCCTGGGGAGAATTAGCAGTGTGCTTGTAAAATATGTCTCATAACAGAAAGAAAATAATAAAACTGATGTTAGTCATGTGTAAAGACTGGAATGAAACAGAGAGACGGAAGGAAAAATGGAAGGATAATTGATTGGGAAGGAGAGAAATATGGAAGAGAGAGAAATATAAGAGGAGATATGGAAGGCTTGAGGTCTTCTCTACCTCTTCATTTCTACCTTTACTGTGGTTGGCTGAGCTATTCCTCATGTAGCCACCCCTGGTGCTACACCGTGGTGTAATTCTCTCCTCTTGAGAGCAGCTGGGACCCATAACTTGCTTTTAACCAATAGGAGATGGCAAAGGCAATGGGAGATAATTTGAATCATGTAATGTAAAAAGACAAACGTAATAGCTTGCAAGTGTTTGCCTGAGACCCTGCCAAGTCTAGGCCACCTCTGCCTGGAGAGTGGATGAAGCCAGGCAGAGTGACCAAGAGTGGCGACTCTTGAATCAGTTAGTCTTCTTGATGCAGCCACCTAACAGCTGTGTAGCCTCAGGCACGTTATTACACTTGTCTCTGCCTCAGTTGCCTCATCTATAAAATGGGGATCCTAAAAGTATCTGCAGGAGGCTGAGACAGGAGAATCACTTGAACCCCAGGGTGGAGGTTGCCGTGAGCCGAGATCATGCCATTGCACTCCAGTCTGGGCGAGAAGAGGGAAACACTGTCTCAAAAACAAAACAAAACAAAAAAAAACAAAGAAAAAAGCCACTTCCATGATAAGGAATCATAACTGCATTAATCCATCATTAAGGCAGAGCCCTTGTGACTTAATCACCTCTTAAAGGTCCCACCTCTCCACACTGTTGCACTGAAGATAGGTTGCCAACATATAAACTTTGGGGAACACATCTGAACCATGGCTGTTGTTTTTCCTGTCTTGGAAGCTCATTTTCTGCTTTCTGAGATGGGGGCAGGTGACCCCACTTTGGATAAGGAGGATGTTTTCCAGAATGCTGGCTCCTTGTCCTTGGCAGCAACCCCATAGGGTTTTAGGAGATGAACTAGAGACACAGTCTTCTGCGACAGATGCTCCTGAAGTTTAATGGTCATGATCACCCTTCCTAATCAGGCACTTTGTGATGCAGGGAAAACCACAAAGGCAAAGGGAGTGGAAAACACATTCAGCAAACCCATCTCTGTAAACAATGGGAATGAGATCCTTGGGAAAATGGAGAGAGGAGGAAAAGAATGAAGTGAGTTGTTGAGGGAGGACAAAACTCCCAAATAAAACAGGCAGAAAAACAGTGCCTTGTGGAAATGACCCGAAGCCTATGACACGTATTAGGAACAAGACACATGAAAGGTAAACTTGACGAGGGAGGGAAACCAGGGGCAGGGAAGCATCAGACGTGGAGTGAGACGGATGGCAGCAGTAAAAGCAGCCAAATGGGAACGATGACAAACTCTTAAGTGCAAGTGAGAGAGATTCAAGTAATGAGAACCTCAGGTAAGACAAATACAAGAAATAAAACCAATTTTAGAGCAAGAATGATGAGCCAAACGGAACCAACAGCCAATGAGGGCACGGCGGGGAATGAGACGCATGAAGGAGACAAATTCAAAGAGAAAGGAAATGTCTCGGCTGCTACGGCTGTCAAATGGCTTTGACAAGGGAGAGGAAGATGGACAATGAGGGGCTGAGGCTGATGGGCAAATCCCCCAGCCTTGAGTCACATAACATTAGAGGGATTTGCTTTGTGGTCCGTGACCATCTCCGCTCTGGGGTGCACACAAGGGTGCATTCAGAATGGATGACGCTGGTTCCCTTTTTGTTTGGAATTAGCTCCGAGGTGGAAAAGTCTACAAAGCAGCTGTAAACTCTCTGAAGTTATGCTGTATTTCCAAACTTACAGTCCCAAAGGAGCAAGTGCTCAATTTTCACATCAAAGCCTTGGGGTGCTTTTCCTCCACAGGTCTTCCCTTGGGTTTTAAGTCATAGTTTCTCAAATCTAACCCAAACTCTCACTGTGTATTCACCTAACAGAAGGAAAGAGCTTGGTGGATAGGTTATGCAAATCTTGGATATTGATAAACTGGGTTAACGCTCTTAGCTCCATCATCTACTGACTTCAGTTTTCTCCCATAGAATGGAGAAGATCATAGCGGGACTCTGGGGAGCAAATTAGATAGGCCGAGTAGCGTTCTCAGCACTGTAGCAAGACCATGCTAGATGCTGGGATGCAGAAGGAAAAGATGCAGTCCAGCTCCACACAGAATTCAGAGGCTTTGAAGTGAGGCAGGCATGTTAACATGTGTTTTAGTAAAGTATGAGGAATGCAACCATGGAATGGTACCCAGGTCCTAGAGATGGTGTGGAGGAGGGCTGTGCTCCCCTCCATCAGGGTGTGGTTGAGGTCACGGAAGAGCTTTTAACTTGAAACCAGTTTATTGCTAGGGGAAAGAAATTTCAGACCCAGGGAATATTATAGAAAAGGCATGGAAGGGTGAAATAGAGTAGCAAGTTTAGTAATGCAGGCACTGTTTTGTTTCCCAAAAGTGCTTTTCACAGGAGGTTAATAGGTAGAAAGGAAAGAGAGGGCACTGTGAGATGGAGTCTCACTCTGTTGCCCAAGCTGGAGTGCAGCAGCATGATCTCAGCTCACTGCAACCTCTGCCTCTCGGGTTCTAGCAATTCTCCTATCTCAGCCTTCCAGGTAGCTGGGATTACAGGCTCACACCACCATGTCCAGCTAATTTTTTTGTATTTTAGTGGAGAGGGGTTTCGCCATGTTGCCCAGACTGGTCTTAAACTCCTAAGCTCAGGAAATCCACCCACCTTGGTTTCTCAAAATGCTAGGATTACAGGTGTGAGCCACTGCACCTGGTCTGAATTTTAGGTTACAAAAACACACTTAAAAAAAAATTGGAGGAATAGTAAGAGTCTTAAATCTGCTCATGTGTCCCCCTTGAATTTCCAAGAGGGATAGTACAAGATACATTATCTTACAAACCTCTTTGAGCACAAACGCCTTTCTGAGAAGGATCTTGCGGGCCCAGTATTCTACTCCCCACCCCACCACCAATAATATTTTTATAAGTTTATGAAATACTGAACTCAAGAGTGAGGAATGCAACTGAGATGATGGTGGGTGCGTTATTTGCCTATCTGAAGAGCAAAGCTATGATAAGAATGGAAACCTAGGACAAAAAGTGTCACCACCTTTGGATAACATTAAACATGAAATCATCCCTATCTAACTAGAGGAGATAATCAGCCCAGCAGTCCACTGCCCCTGGGGATGAATGTGGCAGGGCATGAAACAGAACTCACCAGCAAGTCTTCCTGGCTTTTGTTTTAAAAGCATGTAGGCCAGGTGCAGTGGCTTACACCTGTAATTCCAGCACTTTAGGAGGCTGAGGTGGCAGGACTGTTTGAGGCCAAGAGTTCAAGTCTAGTCTGGGCAACATAATGAGACCCTGTTTTTACAAAAAGTAAAGAAAAAAAAATAGCTGGGTGTGGTGGTGTGCACCTGTAGTCACAGCTACTTGTGGCGCAGAGGTGGGAGGATCACTTGAGTCTGGGATGTGAGACTTCAGCCTGAGTGACAGAGTGAGACCCTGTCTCAAAAAAGAAAAAAAGTCTAACCCTCAGTAGAATTTAGAAATATTGTTCAGGAGGTAAAAGGCAGGGAGATTTATAGCTGCAGAGAATGTGTCTTTGCTATGCCAAGACACTCTCTATTCTGCATACTAGAGGATCCTTTGGGTGTTGGTTGGAAGAAAAGACAGCTCTATTTTCTTGCAATGCAACTGAGCGACATCAAGACCACAGAAAAACATGTCTAGTTGGTATCTTCGCAGAGAGAATGTATTAGTTATCTATTACTGCATAATAAATAACCCCAAACATACTGTCTTAGAAACAGCAAACATTTAGCATAACATATATCAAAAGAGGTCTCAGATCAGAGAAAAACAAAACCAGAGGAAATATACACAAATTGAGTGAGATGCCATGGCTACTGTGTAATGATCAAGGCTTTGTACTTAATGGGTCCAGTACACATTTATTTGAATGAATGAAAGAAAAAATGAATGATCAGAGGTTTACTGCTTTGGTGCAAGAGCAGCATACAAATAAACACCTTGGAAAAGATTTTTAAAGAAGAGCAGTGCCGGGCACAAAGAAGAACTGGCTAAAAACAACAACAACAAAACAGCAAAACATTTATCGTCGTTTCTGTGGGTCAGGAAGCCACCCTCCGTTCCTTGCCAGTTATCTGCATAGGGAAGCTCACAAGATGGCAGCTGCCTTTATCAGATTACATGGAGGAGCCAGACAGAGAGGCTAGTAACACAAAAGTCTCAGTCTTATAACTTAACCTTGGAAGTTACATTCCATCACTTTTTAAAAATCAATGTAAATATTTGCACGTTTATGGGTAACGTGATATTTTGTTATATTCATAGACTGTGTAATGATCAAGGCAGGGCATTTAGGATATTCCTTGCCTCGCGCATTTATCATTTCTATGTCTTGGGAACATTTCAAGTTCTTTCTTCTAGCTGTTTTGAAAGGTACCTACATTGTCATCAAATGTAGTAACTCTACTCTGCTATCAAACATGATGACTGATTCCTTCTATCTGTTTGTTTGTACCCACTGACCCACCTCTTTCTCCAACCCCTACCACAGGCCCTTCCCAATCTCTGGTATCTATCATTCTACTCTCTACCTCCGTGAGATAACCTATTTAAAGCTCCCACATATGAGTGAGAATGTGATGTTTGTCTTTTTGTGCTCAACTTACTTCATTTAACATAATGACCTCCAGTTCCATCTATGCTGCCTTAAATGACAGAATTTCATTCTTTTTTAAAAACATTTTTAAGTTCAGGGGTACAAGTGCAAGTTTGTTACATAGGTAAACTTTTGTCATGGGGGTTTGTTGTACAGATTTTGTCACGCAGGTATTAAACTCAGTATCCATTGGTTATTTTTTCCTGATCCTCTCCCTCCTCCCAACCTCCACCCTGTGAAAGGCCCCAGTGTGTGCCGTTCCCCTCTAACTGTCCATGTGTTCTCATCATTTAGGTCCCACTCACAAGTCAAAGCATGCAGTATTTGGCTTTCTGTTTCTGTGTTAGTTTGCTAAGGATAACAGCCTCAGCTCCATCCATGCTCCTGCAAAGGACATGATCTCATTCTTTTTTATGGCTACATAGTGTTCCATGGTGTATAGAATTTCAGTCTTTTTATGGCTGGACATCCCATCACTTTTGCCATTTTTTATTCCTTAAGAGCAACTTACTAAGTCCAGTCCACACTCAAGGGGAGAGGATTACTCAAGGGCATGAATACCAGGAGATGGGCACTGCTGGGGGCCGTCTTTGGAGCTCTACCACACAGGACTACAGCCATGCTTACAAAATGGTTCCATGTAAGCCTCACTTGGAGGTGGCCAAAAACTGAAGTTAACCTAGGGTCAAGGACACTGGAGATATCATTGTTAGTCTGTGTGGATACTTAGCCAATCACAGGAGGAGGAGGTCTACCACCTATCTTGACAGTATGCCAATTTCTAGAGTCACGAGATAGTCCCAAGGGAGGAGAGGTCCTAAGAATGGTCACACTGAAGGGGAAGCCTATCTGTAATTTTAATAGATACTGGTAAATTGCCATTCAAAAATGATGTAGCAATTTTTTTTTTTTTTGGGATAGAGCTACTCAGGAAGGCTGAGCCAGGCCAGAGTGCAGTGGCACGATCTTGGCTCACTGCAATCTCCATCTCCTGGGCTCAATTCTCCTGCCTCAGCCTCCCGAGTAGCTGGAATTACAAGCATGGTACACGCCCGTAATATCTGTATTTTTAGTAGAGATGGGGTTTCACCATGTCGGCCAGGCTGGTCGCGAACTCCTGACTTCAGTTAATCTGCCCACCTCGGCCTCCCAAAGTGCTGGGATTATAGGCATAAGCCACTGCACCTGGTTGAGTGTAACAATTTTTATATACAGAATTCAAAATCCTTCTTTATTTTTGTTCTTTTTACTGAAAAAAATATTATGCAGATAACTGCTCAATACAATGAAGTAGAAGTAATAAGAGTGAAAATGTTCGTGTTCAGTCCAAGTCTATGAAAGATGAATCATAGACAGATGATTCAACAGCAAAATAATAGTTCTGAGATTAGATTTAGGGGAGCTCAAGGAGGGAGAACAACTTATCAAACAGTAAATGAAAGTCAGGTTAGGAAATGCTGAAGAAGACAAAGGAATAAAATTGACTAGAGGAAGAACTTCAAGTACAACATGGAGAAAAATTTCAACTCTGAAGCCCAAGCTTTTCTAAACATTAGCCTAAACTGACTGTAAGCTTATGCATTAATTTAGTCATCCATTCAATAAATATTTGTCATGGTCACTGTGTGATAGGTGTTATGCTTGACTCCAAGATTATAAACAGTGAGTTAGACCAGGAGGCAGAAAACTATGGCCAGTGGCTCAAATTTGGCCCACTGCATGATCTTGTGAGTAAAGTTTTATTGGAATACAGCTATCCTTATTTATTTGTGAATTACATGTGATTGTTTTTGCACCCAGACAGCAGAGTTGAGTAGTTGTGATAGAGATTGTATAGCCTGAAAAGCCTAAAATATTTATTACCTGATCCTTCGCAGAATAAAAGTTTGCTAACCATCATGGTTCTTACTCTTATGATGCTTGCCATCTATCAGGGACGATGGACATTAACTTCCTGTGATTAGTGTTCTGGAAAAGTACATAATTGCTATGATAAAATGCATCATGGGGTCACTTTCGGCAGGGTGGTCAGAGGATATAGCCTAGGGACATAGATTTTTAGGGGCTCAATGGATGAGAAGGAGCCAGCATGGAAAGAACTGGGGAAGGGTTTTCCAAACAGAGGTAAGAAAACATGGCGAGTCTCCTTGTTGGGAAATAGCTCAACTATTTGATCCATGTCGTTGCAAAGCACATGATCTCATTATTTTTTATGGCTGCATAGTATTCCAGGGTGTATATGTACTGCATTTGAGGAATGAAGAGACCAATGTGGCTGACACACAAAGAACATGGTGACACGCTTAGGATCAGATCTTCAGGGTCTCGCTGGCCATGGTGAGAAACCTGGATTTTGTCTGAAGTACACTGGGAAGATACCAAAGGGTTTTAGGATTGGCTTTATGAATCTTAAAGACCAGATTGTCTTATTTAATTAGCTGATTTGAGCAGAGATGTGACTGTAGAGATCTTTAGTATCCAGGACCCCTCTCTTCTCTGTCTTGATGTTCAGAGCCCCAGCCAGTGTGGTTGTGTGGATGGAAACAGAATGGTGTGCTCACTGATGAGGTACATCAGGCTAGCCACAGAGATGAGAAGCTCACACATACTGCCAGAGGAGTGGCGCAGGCTGCCTCTGGTGGTGATGTTGCCAAGTATACCCTCTAGCAGAGAAGCCACATTGCTTGGGTGACACATCTGCAAGCAATGACCCACAAGCCCATCCCAGGAAATACTCATCACAGGACTTTTGCAGTGAAGAAAGTGGATGATTATTTAAAACACTTCTAAGGCTGTAATTTTTATCACATATAAATGAAGGAAGAGTCACAGATGATGCCTAATCTCTATCACAAACCCTTTTTCTCCAACTCCTGACCACCGTTTCTATTGCAGTGGCTTATCACAGGCGCTAAAAATGTCCCTAGACTGACCTTGCAGTTGTGGCTGAAAGTGTTCGGACTTGCAAAGAAACAGATAAACAAACCAACTCCATGAGACCCTCCTTGACATTGAGCAAGGAATTAATTCACCCTTTCTAGACTGTGCCTTATCTTAATGTCTTTCTAATCCCCTAGAAGAAACATAACAATTTAGTCTTGAGTTTGAAAACTCTAACCAACATCTTCCTGCAGTAGATAGCTGTGTAACAGAATAAGCTTTCAATGTGTCTTCCCATTTTGTTAAAAAGCTAGCATTAAAACCACTTAAAATAATTTTGCTACTCTTAAAAATCACTCTACCAAAATAGTGAGAAAACCAAGAGGCAAGCTTCTTAGGACAAAATGTGTATCGGTGAATAATGCAGTGGTTGTTGATGTCTTCAAGGTATGCAAATGAAGCCTTGTAAACATTTTTTTCTAGGAGTTATCATGTTTGACAAAAAATATACAATGTCATGTAAATGAACGTTGAAAAAATTCTTTATGGTTATTTTATAATCAAAAACAATATAAATTAACAGTTAATATAATTAACTGACTATAAGACAATATCATTATCATTACAGAGGTTAAAGACAAATTTAAGAGCCAAACCATGGGTGGAGATTTTTTTCACTCATCTGTGGGTTAGAGAAATGGTTTCGTCCCCAGAAAAGGGACTTAATAGGAAGCCACCCGGTAAGGGAGTCTGTGAAATTTGGTTTGCAGAGTCCTAATCAATATCCCCTGCAGACTATAGGAGGGTGGACTTGAGGATGAGAGATACTAGATAAATAACTAGCACAATCATATCCTTTGATGTAAGGAAATAAAACATCTTCGGTCAGTTGGGGTCCCTTTAGGCTGGCCTCCAGGTCCTCTTGACTTGACCCCACTAAATTTTTTCTGACTTTTATTTTAGATTCAGGGGTGCATGTGCAGGTTTGTTATGCAGGTAAATTGTGTGTCACAAGGGTTTGGTGTAAAGATTATTTTGTCATCCAGGTAATAGACACAGTATCTGATAGTTTTTGTACCCTCTTCCTCCTCCTATCCTCTACCTTCATGTAGGCCCCAGTATCTGCTGTTCTCTTCTTTGTGTCCTGTGTACTCAATGTTTAACTCCCATTTACGAATGAGAACATGCGGTATTTGGTTTTTTGTTCCTGTGTTCGTCACTTAGGATAATGGCCTTTACCTCTATCCATGTCGCTGCAAAGGACATGATCTCATTCTTTTTGCTACATAGTATTCAGGGTGTATATGCACCACATTTTCTTTATCCAGTTTACCACTGATGGGTACTTAGGTTGATTCCATGCCTTTGCTATTGTGCTGAGACAAACATATGCATATATGTGTCTTTTTGGTAGTATGATTTATATTCCTTTGAATATATATCCAATAATGGGATTGCTGGGTTGAATGGTACTTTTAAATTCTTTGTGAAATTACCATGCTGCTTTCCACGTGGCTGATCTAATTTACATTCCCACCAGCAATGTATAAGCATTCTATTTTCTCTGCAACCTCGCCAGCATCTGTTACTTTTTGATTTTTTTAATGATACCCATTCTGACTGGTGTGGGATGGTAGCTCATGTGGTTTTGATTTGCATTTCTCTAATAATTAGTGATGCTGAGCATTTCTTCTCATGCTTGGCTGCATATATGTCTTCTTTTGAAAAGTATCTGTTCATATCCTTTGCTTACTTATTAACGAACGTCATTAAACTCTGATGACTTCCTTGATTTTGGCTCATCTTGCACATGTTATGCCCCAGACCTTAGGTCAGCCATTTCTGCAACAAGCCTACGTTCCTTTTATCAAGGAATAGTATTTAGAGATCAAAACCTTGGCATTATGGGTGTTTATTTAAAATCTTCATTTTAAGTAGGCATTGACCTGCAATCCATATTGTGTGACCTCCCACCAATTAAGGTGTTTGGACAGGAGGTGCTTTCTTTGTCTTGCTGTCAAACTCTTGTGGGGAAAGAGAATTCCATGTTATTTCAAATTTCTCTCATAACTGTGCTTGTTTTCATGCTTAGTTTTCAAACTTCTGGCTTTTAAACCCTAGGTCATATTCCAGGCTGAAAATATAACTTACAAGTTACTATTCTGTAAAAAGGTACATGAAAAGTGACACTTGCCAGGGTGTGGTGGCTCATGCCTGTAATCCCAGCATTTTGGGAGGCTGAAGCAGGAGGAATGTTTGAGCTCAAGAGTTCAAGACTAGCCTGGGCAACATGGCGAAACCTTATCTCTACAAAAGATAAAAAAAATAAGCCAGGTTAGATGGTGCGTGCCTGTAATCTCAGCTACTAGGGAGGCTGAGGTGAGAGGACCACTTGAGTCCAGAAGGCAGAGGTTGCAATGAGCCGAGATCATGCCACTGCACTCCAGCCTGGGTGACAAAGTGAGACCTTGTCTCAAAAAAATACAAAATAAAAAAAATAGAAAAATTACACTAACATTTAGTGACATGTAGTTAGGAGCAGTAGCTCATCCCTGTAATCCCAGCACTTTGGGAGGCCAATGTGGAAGGACTGCTTGAGGCCAGGAGTTTGAGATCAGCCAGGGCAACATAGTAAGACGCTGTCTCTACAAAAAATTTTAAAATTAGTTGGGCATACTAGTGTGCACCTGTAGTCGGACCGGCTCAGGAGGCTGAGGCAGGAGCCTGGGAATTCACAATTACAGTGAGCTATGATTGGGCCACTGCACTCCAGCTTGGGCAACAGCATGATGACCTGTCTCAAAAAAAAAATAATTAGTGACAGTAAAAAGTTTTGCTATATTTGTGTTGAGACCTCAGTAATTACAGGTAATGGATATAAATTGAGGAAATAAAACTTTGCACTTCTATGAGGCATTGTGAAACCTTGGGACATTATCGTGACCTTTGGTTTTCCTGTAGCCCCTATTCACTTTTCTGCATCTTCAGATTATACCCTAATAACTCAAAGAACCTAATTATCCAATTGCTTCCCTGAACATAAAAAGCTATATGATTTGCAGCTTCACACATGAAAAACATGAAATTTTCTACGGTGACCATAAAATTGGTCAATCCAGAAAAATGATCTCTTGTTAATTGTACTTGGGTATGCATAAAAGCTCAAAAATTCTAAAACATATTTCCTAAACCTTTGAGTAAAATGAATGTTTCAGGAAGATTCACCATATTTATTTTGACTTAAAAAACTTTCCCCCAAATCTCATCAAGGACTCTGAGATTTACTGGAGGATAGGAATTCTGAATACTGTTCCTTCTATTACCCTGGTTCTAATCAGAAACATAAGAATACAGATGGAGAAAATAAAATATCTTATTTATGACCAAGGCCCATCAGGTCCCGAAGAATGGGGTTCCCTGGTAAAAGAGGATTGAAGAATAAAGCTTAGATTGATGTCTCCTGTTACCTTTCCCCATATCTAGCTCTTGGATGATCCTCTGACACCACTGGGTAGCAAAGTGGCCTCTGAGTAGTCTCACCCAGCTGGCTCTATAAACACTCCTTTGGAAATATGAGGACAGGGGAATAAGGGATCTTCTCCTTGGGAAGCAGGGATCACAAAGTCAATGCCCTCAGGGACTAGGTAGAAAATGAGGTGACAAACCCTGTCCCAAGCCTGCAGTGCCTATTCAGGCCCACGTGATGTGGACACATGGGAAGAATATAAACTTGGTGTTGCCAGATCTTCCAATTTTTTAGGAGAAGCCAAGAATTCGATTTTCTAAATGCTGAAACTTTCCAATTTAGAAATTCTTAAAAGTAATCTAATTTTTTAAAAAATGCTGTGTAGGCCAAGCAGAACACAGCTATGTGCTGGGCCTGGCCCAGGAGTAACTGATCTGTGACTTCTGGTTTGCAGCATCACCCATTGAGACAATAAACCTTCATTTAAAAAAAAAAAAAATCCCTGGTTAGGCTGCTGATAGGAGCCCTATTTCTAAGGATAAAAAGAAAAAAATTCTTGAACACTTTGGTATTTGAATTTTTTAGTCTCTCTCCTCTCTCCCTGCCCTACCTCTGGCTTGAGACAGTCTCAGCCTTCCTCTTGTTCTACTTCTTTCATTTTTTGGTCTGGTGATCCTGGCATCACAGCATCAAATGCAGTGACTGCGGCTGGAGTTTACTGTCAGTCTGATTAACAGATAGGGGAAGTGGATGCTCTTCTCCTGGACAGATGAGACATGGCCCTATTTTCAGCCTGGAAAGGACAAGTTTTCATCAAGCATCTGCACAAATGCCATTCCGCATTCTGGCAGGGCTGGAGCAAGTGAGTGTGACAGCTTTGGATAGAGCCCATTTTTAGCATGTCAGTGTCTGTGCAACTGGTGATGGCCCTAAAATGCTAAGTGCAGTTCGAGGTTTCGTCCACCTGACAGTTCACGTCTGGCTCAGAACACTTTCTGGGTAGAGAAACTTCAGACATTCATTCATCATTCAACTAACACTTATTGAGTGCTTACTGTTCGCTGGGAACTGTTAGGCATTGGGCATTCGGCATCAAACAATATAAACTTGGTCCCTGGCTTCACAGAACTTAATTCCAGCCAGAGGAGACAGGTAAGTAAATACACCAATAAAACATGACTCAGCTGGCAATAATGTCATGAACAAACTAAAGCCAGGTGAGGTAGGGATAGAAACTGAGGTCTCTTTTCATTGGTGCGGCTGGGGGTTCTCTCTAGGGAGATGATATTTGAGCTAAGACCTGAATCAGACATACTTAATTATTTTTTTTTTTTTGATACAGAGTTTTGCTCTGTTACCCAGGCTGGAGTGCAGTGCTGCGATCTCAGCTCACTGCAACCTCTGCCTCTCGGGTACAAGCAATTTTCATGCCTCAGACTCCCAAGTAGCTGGGATTACAGGCGCCTATCACCATGCCTAGGTTATTTTTGTATTTCTAGTAGAGACGGAGTTTCACCATGTTGACCAGGTTGATCTCCAACTCCTGACCTCAAGTGATCCGCCTGCCCTGGCCTCCCAAAGTGCTGGGGTTACAGGCGTAAGCCACTGTGCTCAGCCCATATACACTTTTTAAGTGTCCGTGTATTTTTTTGTACCCAGATTGTAAGCCCTAGAGTTATTAAAGAAACAACAATATTACAATTAAATACGATTAAGGTCTAGAGATGGCATATACCAAGACATGAACACACTGGTTATCTTCTAGTGGTACCATTCACGTCTTTGTTTAACTTAAGAAACATTTATTGAGCAACTAATATAACCTCAGTACTGCACTAAATGCTGGAAATGCAGCTGTGAACAAAACAGATGATTTTACATGGTTACAAATGTGAGGAGTATTCTGAGAGAAATGGTGTGCCATGGTAAAGAATACAAAAGGGAAGCATCAAATTTCTAATAGTGGGGTCAGGTCAACCAAACTGAGACAGAGAAATGAGGATTCCGTTGTGTGAAGAGTATCGGGGGTGGGGATTTGTAGGAGAGTTCTAGGTGATAAGAGCAGCACGTGCAAAGGCCCCGGGGCAGGAAGGAATTTGTTTTATTTGGAGAACTGAAAGAAAACTTGTTAGGATGGAGCAAAGGAGTTAAGAGTTAGGACTGGAGAGATTATTTGTGTTTTTTGCCCATTAAACTGTGGGCAAAGGACACAAGCAAGAATCTTATCTTTTGACTCCTTTTTTTTTTTTTTTTTTGTAAGTTTGTTTAGGTTCCTTATAGATGCTGGATATTAGACCTTTGTCAGATGCAGTTTGCAAAAATTTTCTCTCATCTATAGGTTGTCTGTTCACTTATAGGTGGGGCTAAATAATAAGAATATTATTAAGACACATAGAGGGGAACAACACACACTGGAGTGTGTTTAGAATTCCTATTCTAAACAATAAGAATATTATTAAGACACATAGAGGGGAACAACACACACTGGAGCCTATCATAGGGTGGAGAGTGTGAGGAAGGAGAGGATCAGGAAAAATAACTAATGGGTACTAGGCGTAATACCCAGGTGACAAAATTATCTGTACAACAAACCCCCATGACGCAAGTTTACTTATGTAAGAAACCTGTGCATGTACCCCTGAACTTAAAATATAAGTTAAATAACAAAACAAAACAAAAAAGACTGGAGAGATTTTGAGGCACCAGATAGGCAAGTTCTGGGATCACAGAAAGGAATTTAAATTTTATGTAAAGAGCAATGAGAAACTATTGAGGGGTTTTAAGCTGGAGTGTGATATGATTTCAGCTACATATTTTTCTGAAAGATAACTCTTGGTGGTTGGGTGAAAAGTGGATTGTTGGAGATAGAGTGAAAGCAGGGAGACCTGCCAGGAAATTGTTGCATTCATCCTAATGAGAGATGATGGTAGGTTGGAGTGGGGAATCAGAATTGATGATTATAGTCCTGCAAATTGATCCTTGTACAGCTCCAGGGGACATCATTCACCTGCACAACAATGAAAATGATGCTTTCTGAAGTTTAGCAGTGGATTGGCCTCAGGTCTGGGACAGAAGTAGCAGCAGAGAGAGAGAGATGTGGTTGGATTGGTTGGATTTAGGATGTGCTGATGGATTAGATAGTGAGAAGGGAAAGGAGGGAGAGGACACTTAAGGGTGACTCTTAGGTTACTGACTTGGGTAACTTCAGGGATGTTGGTGGCACTTTCTCACATGAGCGAAGACTGGATATGAAACAATTTGGGGGCGACAAAGCAAGAGATTTTTCTTAGATTCGTTAAGTATGAGATATGGGGAGAGAACCAAGGAAAAATGTTAAGTAGATAGCTGGATACACAAGTCTAGAATTCAGAGTGGGAGTCTAGGCCAGATACAAAATGTGGAGTAATCAGCATAAAGGTGATACTTGAAGCCATGGGTGTAGAGGGAGAAGCAACAAAGTGCTGAGACTGAGATTGAGGAACTGGCTAGATAGGGTAAGAGGAGGAGGAGTTGAATGAGAAGACAGAAGAGGACCCCATGTGAACTAGGAGGAGGAAATTAGAAGAGTATAGCATTAGAGAAGAAACATGGGTAATTTTTGTCCTAGGGAGTCATTTTTAATTAAAATAATAAACACAAACCTATGCATTTTGGTCTCTGGTAATACAATTGCATTGACGTTATTTTTCCTTGTGTGATGAGGGTTTCGCTGATTTCTTGCCACAGTGACCAGTTGCCTGTACAGGCAGTGGTGGGTGTTGGCGAGATGTGACTGAGGGATGCATGGGACCTAAAACGCTAATTTCACCCTCAAGTAATATCAGCATAGCTGAAATCTGCCTGATGTAGGGCAGTAGTTCTCACTGGGGCAATTTTGTGCCCTGGGGAATACTTGGCAGTATCTGGAGACATTTTTCAATTGTCACAAATGAGTAGGTTAGTGGGGCAAGGTAGCTACTGACATCTTTTGGGTGATGTTAGGTATGCTACAGTTAACAGGATGGCATCCACAACAAACCTTATCCAGCCCCAAATGTCAACAGTGCTGACTGAGCAATTCTTTGCAGTAAGTGCAGAGATAAGTTACTTCTTGAAATTTCATTGTTTCTTCCTGAAAGGCCCTCTTTGGGGAAAAGAAAAATCTGCCAAGCCAAAGGGTGGTCCTTGTCTCCTAGGAGTGTCTATGCCCACACATGGGAGTTGACTGAAATGATTCCCTAGACTTATGTTTCACACATAGGCATCTCAAGGTATCTCTGAGATGAATAATTTCAGTAGCTTGGATATACAGTTTATTTTATTTTTTTGAATAAAGAGAGATTAAATCTTTGTCTTGAAGGATGATTATGAAGACAGGAACACCAATGGTGGATTTAGTTTTCATTATTCAAGGTTTCCAAAATTGTTATCCTCTCTTGCTCTCAAACATTCTGAAAAATGACACATTTTTTATTCTTGATCTCATATATGGATTCAAAGCTAATGTGGCATTTCTATATTACTATAATTTTTTCTTAATGAGCAGTTCATGTTAGGGTGGACAGTGGAGGGCAATTGGGAAGGAGAGAAAATTATGTAGAACTCAGAATATTAAAGAGCTTTAGAAATCACTGAATCTTATTTCTATGTAATAGGATACTTTTTTTTTTGTTTTTTTGTTTGTTTGTTTGTTTGTTTTTTTTTTGAGTGTGTCTTGCTCTGTCACCAAGGCTTGAGCACAGTAGCAGCCTTGATCTCCTGGGCTCAAAAGATTCTCCTACCTCAGCCTTCCAAATTGCTGTCATTACAGGCTTGAACCAACATACCTGGCCCAGGATACTTTCAATAAGGAAATCTCGACTAGCTTTATACTCTCCTTCCCCAAACTTGGGAGAGTATAAGAGATTTCATAGAAAATTGAACAGTGATATAAAACTGGCCTGAACTTTGCAGGCCTAAAGGAGATTAGCAGCTAATAGGTGTTTGCCAAGGAGGAAAGAGGAAGAGCATGCAGCATTGTGACATTAGCAAGTCTCCAAAATTATTAATGCTATGTTAGACAATTCTTCTCAATTAAGAATAAAAGTAAAAAAAATCCACAAAAGTTATGAAAATTTTATTTGAACAATAAAGAAGCAAAAAAGGAGATATCAGAGAGCTTAGATACCCTCTCTTTCTCTGCCACATGGTAACACAGTGAGAAGGTGGCGTTCTGCAATCCAGGAAGAGAAACTGATCCTCTCTAGAAAGCAATCATGCTGGCTTCTTGATCCTGTATTTTTAGTCTCCAGAAGTGCAAGAAATTTATTTTCTTGCACTTCTGGAAGCTAAAACAGATAAATAAACAGTATTTTCTGTTGTTTAATCCAAAAAAAGAAGGGACCATCTTAGCATCTAAATCCACATAAGAATTAAGGTAAAGGTACACCAGTGAATTTTGTTCACCGTAGACTGAATCCTTTTTAATAGTGCCTGCACATAGTAGGCACTCAGTAAATTTCTGTTGAATGAAGAGTTTAAAGACATTGGTGCAAAGGCAAATTTGACTGATTTGTGAGGGTGAGAAAGGGTAATACGCTCACTGAGAAAGATGACATTACCTTTCCTACTCTTTGCCCAATGAGATGATTAAGACAAACAGATAATTAAGAGGGATAGTAATAGGATATACCAGATAAGATTTATATTCAGTTCATGAAACAAAATATTCAAAACAGTAATTTAAATAAGGAAAAGGTTTATTTTCCTTATGTATGTATTTTAAATAAGGAAAAGGCTTATTTTCCTTATGTATGAAATGTCTGAGACATTTAGGAAGTCCAGCACTGGTGTGGCAATCCAGAGATGCTACTGGGGACCTGGGATCTTTCTGTCTTTTACTCCACCAACCATTCTCTGCTTATATCTTTGTTATACTGGACACAAGATGGCTGCCCTATGTCCAAGCCTGTGTCCACATTCCAGACAGGAATAAAAGGGAAATGCAAAATTTGTTGCGTCTATTCTATTGTTATCAGTAAAACAATGGCTCTTCCTAAAGTCCCATCCACAGACTACTTACATCTCATTGGCCAAAAGCATGTCACATACTCAATCCTAGCTGCAAGGGAGTCTGGGAAGAATGTTTGTCAGCCACCCTGGAGAAAACTTATGTTCTGTTAGTAAAGAAGAGGGTGAAGGTGGAGGATAGTTGAACAGCTGGCAGAGCCTACCACACATCCCTAGTTCCACACTTAAGGGGAGCAAGGGCCACATTATGGAACTGACTTGCCTAGTTATTTCTAGGGTGAACCCAGAAAATCTGAGACAGGTGTCAGTTAATTTAGAAAGTTTATTTTGCCAAAGTTGAGGACACACCCGTGACACAGCCTCAGGAAGTCCTGATGACATGTGCCCAAGGTGGTCAGGGCACAGCTTGGTTTTATAAATTAAGGAAGACATGAGACATCAATCAATATATGTAAGATGTACATTGGCTCTGTCTGGAAATGTGGGACAACTTGAAGCTAAGGCAGAAAGACTCTAAGAGGGGATGGAGCTTCCAGGTAACAGACAGGTGATACACAAGTGGTTACATTCATTTGAGTTTCTGATCAGTCTTTCCAAAGGAGGCAAATCAGATGTGCATCTATCTCAGTGAACAGATGAGTGACTCTGAATAGAATGGGAGGCAGGTTTGCCTTACGCAGTTCCCAACTTGAGTTTTCCTTAGTGATTTTGGAGGCTTAAGATAGTTTCCTTTTACACTAGGAAATGCAGGTCAACAAGGGAGCCTCATTCCAGTCTGTCCAACTTGCTTGAAATCAGGATGCAAAGCACAATAGAGCTTTGGTGAAACAACATCTGTTTGACACCAACTTGGAAGTGGGTTTTGATCTCTACCAACGGTAGCATGTGGGAATCAGCAGGTCCTCAGGAGCCTAGGAGATATAGGTGCCAAGTGAGACCAAATTAATACAGCTGTGTTTTCGTCTGCTTTTTTGTCACTATGAGACCACTACTTACTGCAGACACCACATATGTCTGAAGAACAATAAACCTGTGGCTGGGTACAGTGGCTCATGCCTGTAATGTCAGCAATTTGGGAATCTGAGGAGGGTGGATCACTTGAACCTCAGAGTTCGAGACCAGCCTGGGCAACATGGTGAAACCACATCTCTACAAAAAATACAAAAAATTACCATATGTGGTGGTGTACCCTTGTCCCAGCCACTGGGCAGGGTGGAAGATTGCTTGAGTCCAGAAGCATGTCACTGCACTCCGGCCTAGATAACAGAGCAAGACCCTGACTCAAAAAAAGGAAAAAAAAGAAATAAACTTGAGCACCATGCTGCACCAACACAGAGCAATTTCAGATATGGTTGAGATTTTCTAAGTTCTAGAATGCAGCTGGTCAAGCAAGAGAAATAGCACACAGTCAGCACTCAATAAATACTAACTGTAGTTATTATTGTTTAATGGGTAATATAGATTAGAAGAGAAATCTGGTGCATTGTAGGATGGAATTACATTAGTGTAACCAAGAAAAATATAGAATATACTTGGTTAGGATGTTGGCTAAAGGATAATTACAGTTCTATAAGCAAGGGAGGAGAATAGAGGAAAATAACTGAGTTGGAGAGGATTTAGGATTCTTTTCCTAAGTGTGAAGGGAAACCACTGGGGCTAGGAGAGGAGAGTGCTGAGAAGGGGAGTGATATGATCAGATTTGTGTTTTGAAAAACTCACTCTGTAGTACTGAGCATGGACAGTAGGGAGTGAGGATGAAAGCAGGGAAGTGGAGGAGGTTATGTCAGTTATGTCAGTAGTGGGGTGAGAAACAATGGTGCCTTGGACCATAGTGCTGGTGTTAGATGTATGAACAAGTGGTCTGATTGAAGATACATTCTGCAGGTAGAACAGACAGAACTAGCTGATGCCTTGTATATGGGACTTCAGAGAAAGAGAGGAGGCAAAGATAATTCTCAAACAACGGGAATGATGCTGTTGTCATTTATCTAGAGGACAACTGCAGAAGGAACAAGATTGGGAGCAAGTGGTGGAATCAATAGTTTTGGGCCATGTTAAGTTTGAGATGCCTGTTGGACACTCAAGTAGAGACCTAATTAGGTAACTGGAACTTTGAGTCTGAAGATTAGAATTGAGGTTATTAGGGCTGAGGAATCACATTTTAAAGTCCTTACTGTATAGATGATATTTAAAGCCATGGATCTGAATGGGATTATTGAGAGAATAAGTATAAACAGAGGAGAGGTTCCATGACCGGATCCTGGGATAGAGAGAAGGAGCAGTCAATGAAGAAGGGAGAAATCAGAGAATGTGGGATCTAGGAATCAAAGTAGAGAAAAAGCCTAAGAAAGAGGGGATGATCAACTTTGTCAAATGATTGCCAAAGCTTGACTGCAAAGAGAACTGAGAGTTCATTATTGCCCTGGCATTACGAAGTCACTGGGGATGTTAACAAGAGCAGGTTCATTGATGTGTGGGGGACCAGAGCCTGATGGAGGAGTAGAGTTCTAGTGCCTTCTCTAAGGTTTTGTAGGAGAGATCATGATGCAATTTGTTATGTAAAGGGTTGGAACTTCACCATGAGGGAAACAGCATTTTAGCAGGAGAGGAGATGCACTCAGATTTGCATTGTAGAAAGAGTACCCTGGATGCAAGACAGCAGAAGGAAGTCAACTTGAAAACTGTTGTTGAGGGTGATGGCCAGAGCCAAGGCTAGTGTCAGTGGTGGTGAAGAGAATAACCTGATTTAAAAGAAATTAGGGAGATGGAATCCACAGAACTTGAAGATGGATTGGAGGAGATGAGAGGTGGGAGAGAAGGAGGTGGGTTAAAATCCTGACTCTACTACTTGGTAGCTCTCTTAATGTCTCTGTAAATCTGTAAAATGAGGATAATAACAATTATCTACTTCATAGGTAAATTCTAGGATTAAATGAGATAATGCATGTCAAATGCTTAGCACAGGATCTGGCATATGGTAGCTATTGAAACCCATAAACAGAACCTTAGAACCTTTTAGATTTCCTTCACACTTTACTAAGCACCCTCTTCTTGGAGACTAATACCTCTTTATTGAACAATAAGAGCTGATATCTTTTTCGAGGAAGGCAGCATTAACCATTTGTAAGAATCCACAGCTTAGGCAACTTCTTTGCCGGGAAGATGACATAATTCATATTTAATACTAAGTGTTATATATATTTAATACTAAGTGTTATATAATCTATATATTATTATTTCATGTCATCAGTGAGACTCAGATATCAAAAATCACTTTGACTAAAAGCCTTCGCTCAGAGGTGTGACTGACATTCAGTGATAGTTAGGTTCAATGGGACAAAAATTTTACATGCAGGTTGATTTGCATATATCATGCCTTCAATTTGCCCACACAAGTTGGGCACTTAGGTACACAATTACCCAATTAGTGGGAGTCATTTTCTAATTGCAGGGGAAAACATGGTAATTGAGCCCTCAAATGGCTAAGCACTCACAATTTGTTTCCTTTTAGGAAAGGTGGCACTTTTGAGTTTCATGTTGGCATTAAAAGCATCTGACAGCTAAAGATCCCTTTCCTATATGAATGGTGATACCACTTCAGCACAGCTGAGCATGGTGGTTAAGTAACTTAAGGAGCTATTAGATCTTGAGTTTCCACATGAGGATTGTGGTTATTTTACTGGATTTTTTAGGGGGATTTCTTGTTCTTGTGTGCACCACTGGAACATCAGGAATTTCAACAGATGCTGATGTCTTTGCCTACCTTGGGCATCACCTTTGCCTGCATGACAGTAACAATGCCTTCCCTCTGGTTGTGTATCTCCATTAACTGGAAAGCTCTACCTACAAGGGCAGGAACATTCTCCTTCTCCATCCAGAGTGCCCTTGCATATGACTTCCCTGTTTCTGACATTCAGACGGACCTAGGGAGGTTTCTATTTCTGTCCCATTGAAAAAAATTACCTGGTGGGACCAGCAATATAATATTGGACCTGGAAGCTCGATTCTGGCTCAGATCCCAGTTTGATGGAAAGCCGCTGGAGACAGCCACTGGTGGAGCTGCCTGATGAAAGCAGTCTTCCTTCCTGTTTATAAAAAGAGCTCAATAAAATGGAGAACAAGACTTGAACTTGAACAGAAGCTACTCAAAGGAAGAAACATAAATGGCCAATAAACATAGGAAAAAATTCTAAGCATCTTTAGCCATCAGGTCAATGCAAATGAAAATAACAGCAAGACTGGGGCCTGTTGGCGGGTGGGGCCAAAGGGAGGGAGAGCGATAGGATAAATACCTAATGCATGTGGGGCTTAAAACCTAGACGGCAGGTTAACGGCTACAGCAAACCTCCAGGGCACATGTATACCTATGTAACAAACCTGCACTTTCTGCACATGTATCCCAGAACTTAAAGTATAATAAAGAATAAAAGATTGAAAGAATAAATAAATCCTCATTATCTAAAAAGAAAAGAAAATAACAGTGAGATACCAATACACCCTCTAGAACAATCATCCGTCCAAATATTGGTGTAAATGTGAGTCAATCGGAATTCTCTTACATTGCTGTCATGAGTGTACTAAGGCATATCTACTTTTAAATAAGAGTTTGGCAGTTTCTTAAAACATTAAACATACACCTAGCCTATGACCCAGGAATTCTACTTCTAGTTTTCACCGTAGAAAAATGAAGTCATAGTCTACAGGAAGATGTGTATAAGAATGTTCACAGAAGCTTTATTCATGATAGCCCCAAACTGAGAACAGCCCAGATGTCTTTCACCAGGTGACCAAAAAAATAAATATGATATATGCATGCAATAAAATACTACTCAGCAACAAAGAGAAGCGAACTATTCATTCATAAAACACACAGAAATACTGAAGGATTCTATTTCTTTCTTTTTTTGAGACAGGTCTTGCTCTGTGTCCTAGGCTGGAGTACAGTGGTGCAATCTTGGCTCACTGCAACCTCTGCCTCCCAGGTTCAAGCAGTCCCCCACTTCAGCCTCCTGAGTAGCTGGGACTATAGGCACGTGCCACTATGCCTGGCTAATTTAAAAATCTTTATATGTAGAGATGGGGTTTTGCCATGTTGCACAGGCTGGTCTCAAACTCTTGAGCTCAAGTGATCTGCTCACCTTGGCATCCCAAATTGCTGGGGTTATAGGTATGAGCTGCTGCTGTTGGCCCTGAATGATGCTATTTCTGTGAAGTCCTAGAATAGGGAAAACTAGCTTCTCTGAAGAACCAGTATTGAACTGAAACTTAGAAGATAATTAGGGTAATAATGTATGTGAAGGATTTTGGGGTTTGGCTGGAATTTTGAAGGCACTGCTGAAGATGGCAGAAGATGAGGTGGAGGGACATGGCTAGCTACATGCAGAATATATTAGAGCTGCTAAAGCAGCATCATGAGAACAGAAAGGTAATTGGTGGTGATGTTGAAAGTGTGAAAAGCATACGGGTTTGTTCTGAATCATCATGGCAGAATGGGGTTATTATCTTCCCTTCCAATTTTGTGGTTTCTACCAAAGTGCTTTGATTTGTGTACTAATAAAGATTAGCTTCTGTAATGTGTGTGTGTGTATAATCATTATTTTTGAGACAGAGTCTTGCTCTGTTTCCCAGGCTGGAGTGCAGTGGTGTGATCTAAGCTCACTACAACCTCTGGCTCCCAGGTTCAAGCAATTCTTCTGTCTCAGCCTCCCCAGTATCTGGGACTACAGGCACACACTACCACGCCTGGCTAACTTTTGTATTTGTAGTAGAGACCGAATTCACCATATTGGTCAGGCTAGTCTGTTGTAACGAATATTCCTTGAAATCTCAGAAGCTTCACCCACTACAATTTATTTCTTGCTCACAAAAAGAGCTTTGCAAGTGGGCAGCCTTCCGTGAAGTCACGCAGGGACCCAAGCTTCTTTCCTCTCTTAGCTCTGTCTTCTTCTTGGGTCTTAGATACGCTCTGTCCTGATGATCAACCGGGAGAAAGAGGCCAGAGATGGCACACCTGCTTTTCACCCAATTTGTGTGAGAGAAAATAAACACCACTTTTACTATATTTAATTGGTGAGAATGAATTACATGGCCCCACCTAGTTGCAAGAAATGCTGGGATATGCAGTTCTGAGGTCAATATTTCCCAGCACTAATTCTCTACTCTGCAAGGGAAGAACCAGTGTTTTGTGGCCAAGTAGCTGTTTGTATAACAATTCACACCTTTCAATGAATCTCATTCTTTCTCTCCCATTTCTCACCCAATTGGAGCTCAATTCATTGTGTTTTATTGAGAGGCTTGCGCCCCTGAAGAAGTCCCACGAATGAAAAACAGAAGTGCTGAGTTCTTCACCCAGACAGGCTCACCATGGGAGTTCTGAGGTTTATAAATCACAATTCAGAGGCCATTCATCATCTGAGAAATGAGGAGGAAGAGCTGCCAAGGCCCTGGTCATAAAACAGATGTTCTTTCAGTGGATAAGAGCAAAAGAGAAACAAAACTAGAGAAATTAAAAGCCCAGGAAAGTAGCCATCTACCTTGAATAAAAACCACAACATCCCTAAAGTAATATACGTTCTCTTCTTTCTTACATCCTGCTCTCCAGGGGGAAAAGAATCATTATTTTTTCCTGTTTAATTATGTTTCATTTTAAGCTAATACCTGTTTTTCCAAACCTGAAAGGGTGGGCATTAATTTTTCCTAGTGCAGGATGAATACAATGATACTGTACTGATGAATGGAGGTAATATAGGTTTTATGATACGTGCTGCCCTGCTGTCCTTATCATTAGATACCACACAGAATACATCAGCCTCATTTCAGCTATAGCCATTCGTTCTTGTTAGGGAACCACTGGATGGCATGAAATATTAAATGACAAGGGTTAATTCTGTTCTCAGCAAAGAGCTCCTGTCTAATTTCCCATAAGGCTGCACAACAGGTCAGTGTGTTAGGCTTAAAGTAATACCCTGTCCTGGTTTTCTCCAGGCAGGTTTTGCACCATAGCTATGTTGATGAATCTTGATTTTGCAGTGGGAAAACCAAGCTGATTCCTGCTGTTACCAGGAGCAACTGGAGGCATGATTGGTGCCAGGCTATGCAGCAACGGTCTTAAGAATTTGCCCCTAGTAACTGATGCTTCATAATTTTCTGCTAGTTCCCTGTGACTGATGGGAATTTCTGAGGTCCCCGTACTTTGCACATTCGTGTCTCACTTTTAACTCTCCCTGTTTCTTATCCAGTGATTGTTTGTGTAAAGTGAAAGGGTTGTTGCTTTAAATTACAATTATTCTTTATTAATATGTTAAACGACCATACTCAAGTTATATCCACTTATTACAGCACATTATGCAATGCATTAGTAATGAATGAACGCACTTTACCTGCAGATCTGCCTACAAATCAGATGAAAATGGGGAAGAAGTCATTATTTATTTATGAGGTCTGGGAAAAAATTATAGAGAACAGACTTTACATATCCTCCTATTTTAAAAACATTATGAAACATAGATTATACGTTTGTCATTACATTTATGCTCCTGCTGCCTTTATATTCCTGATATATTATTAATCTTTCTTAAGAATTAAAACTCTGAAATCTACTTTATATATATGAGTAGAAAGCTTTGGTGGTAGTTCCTGAAGTCTGCTTGGGCAGAAATTGGGTGGGTATTCTTCCTCTCACTATGTCAAAGGCTGAAGGCACATAGGAAATGTCTTCAAAATGTGTCATCTTCAATGGGAGTGTTTTACCATTTCCCAGGGTCCACTAAAGACCTGCTTCCTAGTAAACACAAATTAACAAGCATTCACTGAGCATTTAGTCTTAGAACCAATGATGGGACGACTGTGCTGTTTGAATGCATGAAATCCAAAGGCATTATGACCAGACAGTTCTGGGAAACACTTACCCACACCATAATAGTCCCTTTTAACAAGACTTCTGGAGTGAAACTGTCACCTAAAATTATAACAAATAGGGTAACGAGGTACTATTTTATTGTTTGGCTAAGATTCTGCTGAGAGTGGTGATTTAAGAATTTGCTGATAAAGTAGGTGAAAATAAATATGTGGCCTTATATAAAAATCTACTAGGGCTTCTATTAACCTCTAAATCCTAAAATCTTACTATCTGCTAACAGAGGAAGTGATGAGCATGTCTTAAGATATGCTTGAGGAAAAGAGCAAAGGTATCAAGATGACCTGACTCACTGCCCTATAGGATTTGGCTTCCCGGGTGCATTAGGCTGAGGAAGAATGACGCTATCTGATAGTAACCATAACCCAGCCATAGCCCTGGAATCTGGACAGTGACAGGATTAGTCGCTCCTTTTCTTGAGGAAGGGGAAGAAGAATTGAATAAGGAGCTGTTTTGAACCTGCTGTTCTTGCTATACCTACTTTATGCTGGGTTTTTACTAAGTTGATGTACATACAAAAGTAAATAATAATCAGTCCCCTGCTTAAAAACTGCTCGCAATCTGGCAGTGGAGGTAGACTTGTAAACAAATGTCTCAGCATACTGCAACAAAATGATAGTAACAATAACAACTTATTGAGTGCTTATCATGGGCACTAGGTTAACCGCTTCATAGTTTTTACAAGTTACAAAGGTAACATAAAGAAGGGAGTACTTAGCTCATCATGACAGGCTTCCTTGGAGGAGGAGACATTTGTGCTGTGGCTTAAAAAGGGAATTGGTGTTCTTCAAGGGGAAAGGAGGTGAAGGAAAATAGATTTGATAATGGTGCCAGGCAGGCATGGTGGTTCACACCTGTAATCCTAACACTTTGGGAGGCTGAGGTGGGTGGATTACCAGAGGTCAGGAGTTTGAGACCAGCGTGACCAACATGGTGAAACCCTGTCTCTATTAAAAATACAAAAACATAGCCAGGTGTGGTGGTGGGTGCCTGTAATCCCAGCTATTCGGGAGGCTGAGGCAGGAGAATCCCTTGAACTTGGGAGGCTGAGGTTGCACTGAACCAAGATCATGCCAATACACTCCAGCTTGGGCAACAGAGTGAGACTCCATCTTAAAAAAAAAGGTGCAGAATACAAAATCAATGTACAAATATTAGTTGCATTTCTACACACTAACAATAAGCTATCCAAAAAGGAAAACAATTCCCATTCACAACAGTATCAAGAAGAATACTTAGGAATAAATTAAACCAAGGAGGTGAAAGACTTGTACACTGAAAACTGTAAAATACTAGTGAAAGTAATTAAAACAGATATAAATAAATGGGAAGACATCTAGTGTTTATGTATTAGGATAATTAATATTGTTAAAATGTTAATAGTATCCAAGGTGATCTACGGATTCATTGTAATTCCTATCAAAAATTATAATGGCATTTTTTTTATAGAAATGGAAAAAAATTATTTTAAAATTTGTATGGAACCACAAAGACTGCTAATAGTCAAAGCTAGTTTGAACAAGAAGAACAAAGCTGGAGGTCTCACACTTTCTGATTTCAAAATATATTACAAAGCTACAGTACTAGCATAAAAACAGATGCACAGACCAATGGGTAGCATAGACAGCCCAGAAACAAACCCACTTATATGTCATCAGCTAGTTTTTAAGAAGGGTGCAAAGAATACAAAACAGGGAAATAAATGTTTCTTCAATTGAGTATGGAGAATTCAATTGCATGTAGTATTGGGTATCTACATGCAAAATAATGAAATTGCACCATTTTCTTGCACCAAAAAATCAACTAAAATGGGCTAAAGGCTTAATTATAAGACCTGCAATCATAAAACCCCTAGGGAAAAAACATAAGGGAAAAGCTTCTTGATACTGGCCTTGGCAATGATTTTATGAATGTGACATCAAAAGCACAGTCAACAAAGGCAAAATAGAAAAGAGGGATTACAGCAAACTAAAAAGCTTCTGCACAGCAAAGGAAATGGTCAACAAAATGAAAAGGCATTTAGTGGAATGGGAGACAATATTTGCAAACAATACACCTGATAAAGGGTTAGTACTAAAAATATATAAAGAACACATACAACTCAATAGCAAAAACCAAACAAAACCAAACCAAGCAAGCAACCAACCAAATAAACAAAAAGCCCCAAATAACCCTTGGGCAAAGGAACTGAACAGACGCTTTTCCAAAGAAGATATATAAGTGGCCAACAGGTATATGAAAAGTGATCCACATCACTCACCATCAGGAAAATTCAAATCAAGACCATAATGAGATACCACCCCATCCCTGTTAGGAAGGCTATTATCAAAAAAACAGAAGATAAGTGTTGGCAAGGATGTGGGGAAGAAGAAATTCATATGCACTGTTGGTGGAAACTGGTGCAGCCACCATGAAAAACAGTACGCAGGTTCCTCAAAAAATTAAAAATGGAACTATCATATATATGATCCAGCAATCCCTCTTCTGAGTATGTACTCAGAGGAATTGAAATAAGGATCTTGAAGAGATATCTGCCCTCCCACATTCACTGCAGCATTACCTCAATAGCCAAGACAGGGAAACAACCTAAATGTCCATAGATGAATGAATGGAAGAATAAAATGTGGTCTATATATACAGTAAAATATTATTCAGCCTTAAAAAGGATAAAAATCCTGCTATTTGTGCCAATATAAATGAACCTGAACTGAAGGGCACTATGCTAAGTTAAGTAAGCCAGATAGGAGGACAAAAGGCATATGATCCCACTTATATGAGAAATCGAAAATAATCCAACTCGTAGAAGCTGAAAGTAGAGTGGTGGTTGCCAGGGACCGGTTTGGGGTTGGAGATGGGAAGATGAGGAGGTATTAGTCAAAAGGTGTAAAGTTTCAATTACGCAAGATGATTATGCTCTAGAGATCTACCAAACAGTGTAGTAAATACTGTGTTGGATACTTTAAAGTTTACTAAGTAGGTAGATCATATGTTAAGTGTTTTCTCTGTCTCTCTGTCTCTCTCTCTCTCTCACTCTCTCTCTCTCTCTCACACACACACACACACACACACAGAAACACACCATAACAGATAAAATGTATAGGAGGAAAATTTTGGAAGTGATATGTATGTTTCTGATACAGATTGTGGTGATGGTTTCAGGGGTATATACTTACACTTCCATAGTCATCGAGATGTATTTATTGCATATATAGCTTTGTATATGTCAATAATACCTCAGTAAAGAGGCTTAAAAATGGAGGTGAAGTACATTTTAGGTAAGTGAAACTGTGTGTTTAGAATGACATAATCCGAAAACAACCTGTTGTACTGGAGAAACAGTAAGTATCTTGGAATCTTCCAAGCGTACATTGGAAGGATAAAGCTGGAGTGAAATGAGTTTAAAAATCGAGGTGGAGTGAAATTATAATGTACTTTTTATGTAAGGGCAAAAAACTTGGGATTTATTCTACAGATAGTAGTCAGTCAATTAAAGGATCTATAAATAAAGGTGAGAAAGGATTGAATTAGTTCTTTGTAAAGCTCATTCTAGCTCCCATAGGGAAGATGGTCAGAGAAAACGAGACAGGTGCCAGACAGGAGTCAACCAGTCTGAATTAAGTAGAGGGGATAACTGAGAGTGGAGGACAATTTGGAAAATACGTGAGAAGTAGAATCCATAGCATGGTGGCTAATTGGACAGAAGGAGTGAGGGAGAGGAAATAGTTAAGCATGATTTTCACATTCTATTGGGTGGCAGCCCTGGTACAAAGACTGGAGTCAAAATTAAACCCCATTCGTACCAGTTTTTATTAGTCCAAGATTTTTTTGGTTGAAAACCAGTTTTCAATGGCTACATTTTTCATCCTGCCCCGCTATAAAGCTATTCATTCAGTGTCACTGGGAAGTTGTGTATGGGAGTTGTTTTATTGCCACCCTCAGTTCTCCTGTACCACATGTTGGAACTCATTTTTTCTTCTTTAAAAAGACTGGACTTTAAAGTTATTTATCCTAGGGTAAATGCCACTGACAATACCTCAATGGTACACACATACTGAAAAATGCATGTTCATAAGGACTGAAGTCTGGAACTCAATCTCTCAGTTCAAATCCTGATTCAGGTGTTTACCGGCTACATAACCTTAAGCAAGTCAGATAACCTTAGCTTCCTCATATGCAAAAAGGGGATTGAAAGTACTAATTGCTGTCCTGTTTTGAGGATTAGAAAAACATCTGGCATGCAGTAAAAAATCAATTATTAGTCATTTTTACTCTAAATTAAACAAATAGCATTTTTAGTGGTGGAACTGCAGACACCAGAAATGGGAGTAGGTAGAGACTGTTGTGTTTTCAAGATCTGACAGACGACCTTGAGATTTTATATTCTATGGTGGCTTTTTTGCTCTGTGCTTCATTTTTTCCTTTCACTGAAACTTCCACTAAAAACAAGTGCAAATTATTTTCTTGTATGCAATTAACACATATGATATGTGCTTTTATTTTACATTTTAGGCGGGAGCATTCAGAGGACAGTTTTCAGTCCACTGTAAGATGGAAAAATTAGGTTGCAGCCAAAGAGTTTATGACAAGGGTAAAATCCCCCTAGCACAGGTGGCTGGAAGGCTTGGAAAAAGAGAAAAACCAGTAGTGTGTTAACCTGAGATGCTCTGAGTGATTATCATTGTGAGACACTTGCAAGGTCTGTAATGAAATGAGTGCTGCAGATACAAATTCCCCAGGAAAAGGAGAGAGAAAAATCTTTCTAGCACAGAGATTTTCATTTATTTCCATGTAAAGGGAGAAGATACAGGTTCACCTTGTGAATGTTTTTTTCTAACCTCATATAGGGCAGTGCTCAGAATACAAATCAGGAAGTCTGAGCAATTCCTATTCCTTGTGTAATTCCAAGGGAAGATGTTACAGGGATCTGCCATAAATGCTCTGAAAATTGAGTGATGAACTATAAAGATGTTATAAACATTGCCTTTCATTGGATGTCTGGTGGATTCTGAGAAGCTTAACACTTGAAATTGGCATAAGTTCATCAGATGTCTTCCCTTGTTATGTTCTCTGACAACAACAGTCATTACAATACTAATTTACTCCAGGAATTAAGGTGATCTTTTATTTTTAGTAGTGATGGGAAAGCTCTGATTTAGTCTTTTACAGGCTTTCCATCTTTCTATTAATAGAAATCCAGGTTGGATTTTACCTGTAGTAACACGAGAGATTTAGGATGGGGAAGAGTTTACTTCAATCTTTCCTAACTTGCTTGGTCTCTGAAGTCAGGCAAACTGGGTATATATCTCAACTCTTATCACTTACTTGCCATATAACCTTTGTCAAATTTATTTTAGCCTCACTTTCCCTGCCTATAAAATGGGGGATATTATCCTCTCACAGAGATGTTGTAAAGATTACATGAGCGAACTAAAGTACTTGGTACAGTACCTGGTTTATAATACATACTCAATAAATGAACATTATTATTAATTTGACTCTGACAACAGGCTTTTTAATAAGAATAATAGAGGCTGGGTATGGTGGCTCACGCCTGTAATCCCAGCACTTTGGGAGGCCGAGGCGGGTGGATAATGAGGTCAGGAGATCAAAACCATCTTGGCCAACATAGTGAAACCCCGTTTCTACCAAAAATACAAAAATTAGCCGGGTGTGGTGATGGACGCCTGTAACCCCAGCTACTTGGGAGCCTGAGGCAGGCGAATCGCTTGAATCCAGGAGGCGGCGGTTGCAGTGAGCTGCGATTGTGCCACTGCACTCCAGCCTGGTGACAGAGCGAGACTCAGTCTCAAAAAAAAAAAAAAAAAAAGAAAAAAAAAAGAATAATAGATATGTTGTCTGTAGGGACTATGGACGACATAGGCAAAGAAGGGTGTAGGAGCACCTAGTTTCTACCTCCATGTTAATCCTTACCCTTAGTCCCATGTTACCAGAAAGGAGTCTTGATTCAGACCCCAAGAGAAGGTTCTTGGATCTGGCGCAACAAGGAATTCGGGGTAAGTCCATAGAGTAAAGTGAAGGTAAGTTTATTAAATAAGTAAAGGAATAAAAGAATGGCTACTCCATAAGCAGAGCAGTGGCATGGGCTACTCGACTAAGAATACATATAGTATTTCTTGATTATATGCTAAACAAGGGGTGGATTATTCATGAGTTTTCCAAGAAAGGGGTGGGCAATTCCCAAAACTGAGTGTTCCTCCCCTTTTTAGATCATATAGGATAACTTCCTGATATTGCTATGGCATTTGTAAACTGTCATGGCATGAGTAGCAGTGTCTGTTAGCACACTAATGCATAATAATTAGTGAATAATGAGCAGTGAGGATGATCAGAGGTCACTTTTATTGCCATGGTGGTTTTGGTGGGATTTGGCTGGCTTCTTTACCACATGCTGTTTTATCAGCCAGGTCTTTGTAACCTGTATCTTGTGCCAACCTCCCATCTCATCCTGTGACTAGCATGCTTAACATTCTAGGCATGCAGCCCATTAAGCCTCAACCTCATTTTACCCTGCCTCTACTCAAGATGAAGTCCTTCTGGTTTAAATGACTCTGACACGAGGTCAGGATACTGAGATAGTCTGACTGTTCTTCTCTGAGATATATGAGGACCATCTTGGACTACTACTGGGCTTCCACCTTCAGGGATCTGTCCCAATCTCAATAGTTATCTAAAAAGTGAGATGAGCACTCCTTGTGGTTCCATCCATGACTATGGCTCAATCGGAAGCATCCTCCTTACCCCAAAGCCTCTCTCATCAGAATCTGTTCTTTTCACTTTCCCAAGTCCTCCAAGGTCACTGCTGAAGTATTGGAGGTTATTTTGGACAAGCTTTTTAAAAATCACTCCTAAGACCATGCAGTATAAGCTCAATGTCCATTTTTTAAAATTTCAATAACTTTAGTGGTACAAGTGGTTTTTGGTTACATGGATGAATTGTGTAGTGGTGAAGTCTGAGATTTTAGTGCACCCATCCCCCAAGTTGTGTACATTGTGCCCAATATATAGTTTTTGATCCCTCATCACTTTTCCACCTTCCCATTCTCTGAATCTCCAATGTCCATTATACCACTGTGGATGCCTTCATGTACCCTACAGCTTAGCTCCCACTCATAAATGAGAACATGTGGTATTTTGTTTTCCATTACTGAGTTACTTCCCTTAGGATTATGGCCTTCGGCTCCATCTAAGTTTCTACAAAAGGCATTATTTCATTCTTTTTTATGACTGAGTAGTATTCCACAGTGTATGTATACCATGTTTTCTTTATCCACTCATCAGTTGATGGGCACTTAGGTTGGTTTCATATCTTTGCAGTGGGGAATTGTGCTGCAATAAATACATGCATGCAGGTGTCTTTTTGATATAGGGACTTATTTTCCTTCGGGTAAACACCCAGTAGTGGGATTGTTGGATTGAATGGAAGATCTATTTTTAGTTCTCTGAGAAATCTCCATATTGTTTCCCATAGAGGTTGTACTAATTTACATTCTCACCAGCAGTAGATAAGCATTCCCTTTTCACCACATCCACACCAACACCTACTGTTTTCCGCCTTTTAAATAACAACCTTAATGTCCATTTTTTAAATTGATGCAACTCTTTTTTGTTGCTTAAGGACAAAGTTTATTCACATCAGAAACTAAAGCATTCTGGCAGGCTGGTTGGCAGTAGCCAGTATATCATTGCTACTTTTTCCTTTCTTCTATTGCCATAGGGCTTATTATTAACAATAAAACTTGACTTTTTGTCTTCTATCTCCATAGTCTATGATATAATCAATACAAACATAACTTTAAGAAATTTCCTCTTCAGGAGTCATGTACACAAAACTAGAGGACTATTTCGATGAAGCTGGAGTTGTTGTTCTTTTAAAGATGGCTCCCTTTTCCTTCTGGCTGAACTCTGGGATAGCTGCATTGGAGGGCAGTGGGGGTGGAAAGGGACTTAGAAATAAATGTAATGCTGCATTTGTTAATTTTAAATTTGATTTTAACTCTTTATGAAGCTATCAAACAGAAATGTCTAAATGGTATCTGAAAAAATGAAAATTCAGTCTAGCAAGTATTTTTTGGGAACTATTATGTGCAAGGGTCAATGGAAGACACAACTGAGGATAGAAAGATGAATGAGACAAAGTACTTACCTCAAGAGTATTAAAATCTATTGAGGGAAGAGGTGTAGTTAAGAAAGAGGCCCAAGACTAAGGTTTAAAGTGATGAAATCCTAAGCACAGTTGGGCATTCTTTGACTCTAGCATGCAGAAGAATTCTAAGAAAACGTGCACACTTGCTTAGAGTTCTAACTGGAGCCATGTTTACTTTTGTATAGAGCTATGCAAATTTCCCCCCCCAGTACTTTACTGAGGTATAATTTACATGAATAAAATGCACTAATCTTAAATGTACAATTTGGTTAAAATTTTACATGTCTAAATACCTGTATAAGCACCATACAGATATAATCTATATCTTTAGATCATTATATAGTATATTTTCTTCAGCCCAGAAAGTTCCTCTTTGCCATTAATTCCACCCCCACCCAGAGATAACCTCTATTTTCCCTCCTATCACCATAGGTTAGTTTTAACTATTCTTCTTTTTTTTTTTTTTAGACAGAGTCTCACTCCGTCACCAGGCGCCAGGCTGGAGTGCAGTGGCGTGACCTCGGCTCACTGCAGCCTCCGCCTCCGGGGTTCAAGCAATTCTCCTCAGCCTCCCGAGTAGCTGGGACTACAGGCACGCGCCACCATGCCCAGCTAATTTTTTTGTCTTTTTAGTAGAGACAGGGTTTCACCATGTTGGGCAGGATGGTCTCGATCTCTTGATCTCGTGATCCTCCCGCTTCAGCCTCCCTCCCAAAGTGCTGGGATTACAGGTGTGAGCCATCGCGCCTGGCATTTTAACTATTCTTGAAATTTATTTCAATGGAGTGCTATAGTACATATTTTTTTCCTTTCCCTCAGCATGTTTTTGAAATTCATCTGTTTTGTTGCTGAATCAGTAGTTGATTCCTTTTTGTTAGCAAGTTGTATTTTTATGTATTCCATGTGCTTTTTTTAAATTTACCTTTTGATGGACATTTAAGCTGTTTGCAAGTCTTGTCTATTATAAATTAAGCTGCTATGAATATAGCTTGTATGCAAGTCCGTGGATAGACATATGCATCCATTTCTCTTGGGTAAGGGGTGCAATTGCTAGGTCACAGGGTATGAGGATGTGTAGCTTCAACAAATGGTCAAACTGTTTTCCAAAATGGATGTCCTGTGTTATGCCACCACTGACAGTATACGAGAATCTCTGCTGCTCTTTCTCAGGCTTTCTGATGTTCTCTGAAGTCAGACACCCAGGATCTGTTCTTAGTACCTTTGCAATTTTGAGAGAATAATTTTATCTCTATGAGCCTCAGCATTCCACGTCTCCAAAATGGGGATAATGATCACCTTTCTCCGTGTTTTCAAAGCCTGGAAACTACATATGTGGAACTGTTCTAGTGAATATTTCAATATATGGTAGCTGCTATTAATTATACTATTAGCTACATATTCTCATCTTATTCACCTATAGGATAATTTAAGGCAATGTTTTCCAAGAGTTGCAATATAGTGGTACTTGACATTTTCTTTAAGTGTTACATCCACCCAACATTATAAAATACTGAATCGCATACTGAAAATGTATTTCTATTCCAATTTTCTTTAATCCTAATTATATCAAATACAGAGTGTCAGTTTGGTGTTAGTCTGTATTTAATACCTCTCCAAAACTTGCAAATCTCCCTTTTCTAATAAAGAGAGAACAGAACACGAGCTCTTAGTGTTTAGTAGGCAATAGTGTCAAAGAATTCGCGGATCCAAGATGTCCGATTAGGAGCAGCTCAGGATTGCAGCTCCCAGTGAAAGCGCAAAGGGCGAGTGGATGCCGCATTTCCAGATGGATTTTTATTGCCCACACACTAAGAGATAACCAGGCGGAGGAGTCCCACGGGTCGCCAGCGCAGCTTTTTTTGGCTGGTGCGGCAGTTCTCCACACAAAATACACTAGTCTGGGTCTGCCTTCTAGCTGGCCAGTGGAGCTTCGGGAAAGCAGAATCGCCCATTCATCTGATTAAAAAGGGGTCTGAAACAGGGAGGCAGGCCAGGAGATTCCTGAGCAAAAAAGCGCCACGAATATCAGCGCCGCTGTTTCAGCCGGCACAGTGGGTCGCCGCACGGGAAATCACACAGATCCCGGCGCCTTTTCATCAGGCGACTGGAACGCCTGGGAGAGAGTGGATGGTTCAACTAAACAAAAAACGCTCTGAGGCAGGGAGCCACGTGATCAGGCTCGGCTGGTCCCATCCCCACAAAAAAAAAAAAAAAAAAAAAAAAAAAAAAAAAAAAAAAAAAAAAAAAAAAAAAAAACACCAAAAAAAAAAACGGGGGGTGGTTAATTTAAAAACAAAACCCTGCCCATTTCAATTTGCTTTTTTTTTTTTTTTTTTTTTTTTTTTTTGTGGGGGTGGGACCAGCTGAGCCTGATCACCTGGCTCCCTGCCTCAGAGCCTTTTTTGTTTAGTTGAACGATCGACTCTCTCCTGGGTGTTGCAGTCGCCTGATGAAAAGGCACCGGGATCTGTGTGATTTCCCGTGCGGTGACCCACTGCGCCGGCTGAAACAGCGGCGCTGATATTTGTCGCACTTTTTTGCCCAGGAATCTCCTGGCCTGGCTGCCTGTTTCAGACCCCTTTTTAATCGGATGAATGGGTGATTCTGCCTTCCCAAAGCTCCACTTGCCAGCTAGAAGGGAGACCCAGACTAGTGTATTTTGTACAGAGAACCGCTGCACCAGGGCGCCGGCAAAACAGCTGCGCCAGCCAAAAGGGCCGCACTGGTGACCTGTAGGGCTCCTCCGCCTGGGAATCTCCTAGTCTGTGGGCAATAAAAATCCGTCTGGAAATGCGGCGTCCACTCACCCTCTGCACTTTCACTGGGAGCTGCAATCCTGAGCTGCTCCTAATCAGCCATCTTGGATCTCACTCCTCTTATGTCACTTTTTAAAAGGATAGAGTTACCCTAACAGCAGGTGGTCTCTGAATAATCTTCTGGCATTCCTGTTAGACCTTGGAGAAAAAATACATCCGAGGTTGTATTAGCAGATTTACCATGACAATCATGTTCTTCAGAGATCAGCACTAAAATGCATGTCTATTTGAGGACCCAAGAGTGGAGGCCAAGGCGGGGCTTCAGGCAGCAAGTGTGGTGGGGCCTACAGGTCTGGAGCCAGTTCATAGCCTGGGTGGGTGGCTGCAGGATCCTGGCCACCACCCTTTGCCCCAGGCCTCATTGTCTTCACCGGAAAATGAGGGGTTGGGTTCAGTAATCTGCAAATTTCTTTCCACCTGTCAATGTTTAAGAGCCCACAGTTCTGTCAAGTCACAGCTTTGCCACAGACAATTCAGGAAATGAGCCATTCACAGGCAGGAAGCCCAGAGATGATGGGGAGGGCGATGGTTCACCCGTGCTTCTCCACACCCAGAGTCAGGGTAGGATGCTTCGCCCGTTGGCCTCTCCTGACAGCACGCTCTGTGAAGGCCCATAGCACTGAGCCCCAACATCGATTGGTAAAAGGAAGACAGGATGAGCAAAGGATGTTTAATCCTTTCCTGTAAAATCTTTTTAAATGCTCTCAAATATTTTTTTTGCAAAGATTAAAAGGTCAGCGTCAGTTACAGGCAAATGAAGCAGCAACTGTTTACTGAGTGTGTCTTGGTGTGGCCCGAGAGACGTTTCTGTCATGGTTCGTGGGGCTCAGGCATTAAACCCACCAACCAGCAAACATGCCCAGCATCACAAGAATCTGCCGTATACACAGGGGGGTCGTTAGTTTGAGTCCGTGAAGTCATAAATGGACGGGGAATGGTAGTTTGCAGTTTTTGTCAAAGGTGTAACTCTCCTTTGGAAAAAAAGCAGTGGAGATTGAGCGGCTTCCAGACTCTGTTTGCCACTGGCTGAAACAGAGTCTGAACCCACCTCCACCCCAGGATGGTGAATCTGTGTGTTAGATGTACCAGAGACTAGGAGCTGATCTGAGCCAGAGGGCTGGGGTAGCCGGCCTGGCCCCGGGAGGCATGGCTCCTGTCTGTCAGCCCCCGGCATGCCTCTGCCCGTCCTCTGGCCTCCCCACTCCAGATGATAACCTGCAGTCATTGTCAGTCTTTAGAGCCATAGTCACTTGTTTCCAGATAACAAGTGAAAACAGCAGAACCGGGGCAGGCATGTCTCCCTAGAGCTGTTCCACCCCATGGGGAGGGCGGCTGCCTCACCTGCTGTTCTTCTGGGCCCTGCAACCCCATCCAGAGACAGGGCCACCTGGGTCCCAGAGCCCTTCCCCAGAGCCCATGTGCCCCCAGAGGTCTAGGGAGCCTGTGCTCTGTTTCCCACAGCCAGCCACAAAACTAGTAAGTGGGAGGGCAGGATTCATGGGGCGGGTCCTGTCTGCAAGAGCACTTGGTTAGGAAAAAAGTCTTGGCTGGGCCTGGCATGGAGCTGCGAGCACTAAGGGCCTTGTCCCCTGGCCCCAGCGCCTCCTGGACGCTGCCCACGTCACACTCCCCACCCAGCCAGCTGTTAGCCCTTCTCTTTCACATGGGTCTGCAGGGAGAGCCCGCCCTCTGCTGCAGTCCCCTCACTGTTCACCCTGTGAGCACTCTTGTTCTTCTGTTTTCCCTCCGTCCTCTGCTTTCCAAACTGTCTCTGGCTCCATGTTAGCTTCTCATCCACTCAGCAGTTGTTTTTAGAACACCTGTTGTTTGGCAGAAGTGGTTCTTGTGCTGTGGACGCAGCAAAAAGCAAGGCCAGAAAGGGGCATGGTGAGGGAGGACGTCCACAGCCTGTCAGGTCAAGGAAGAGGTCATTGCAGATAGCTGTGGAACTTGCTCTGTGGTTTCACTGGGTGAACAAGCAGAATGTGTCCTTGTGTCACGGGTTGACGGACCCCACTCCACCCCATTTCTGTGTGTGAAAAAGCAGAATGTGTCCTTGCGTCATGGGTGGACGGACCCCCACCCCCACCCCTTTCTGTGTGTGAAAAAGCAGAATGTGTTCTTGTGTCACAGGTAGATGCCCCCTCCTCCCCGGCCCATTTCTGTGCATGAAAAAGCAGAGTGTGTCCTTGCGATACGGGTGGACGAACCCCCTGCTCCTTTCTTTGGGTAACATCTCCTTGGGGCTCAGCCATGCCCGCTCGTTACCAATTACACACAGCAGCTGAGTGGAGCAGTGTGGCCTCGTGTGTTTACTCTCTGGCCCTTTCCTGAGAAAGTATGCGACTCCTGCCATATGCAGCAAGTGACCATCTTAACTTCAACTCCCCTGCTGTGCACAGCCCTGGGCTTGGGCTCTGAAGAGGCTGGGAAGGTTTACTTCTCTCCCCTCCTTAAGTACCCCTGAGTGACAGGCAGAATGACCTCATGGTAGGCAGCTCCTGTGAAAAAGCAAACTATGCCATCAAAAGGTGTGTCAGGTGGGGGTAGATACGGTGGCTCACACTTGTAATCCCAGCACTTTGGGAGGCCGAGGCAGGTGGATCACCTGAGGTCAGGAGTTCAAGACCAGCCCAGCCAACATGGTGAAACCCTGTCTCTAGAAAAAAAATGCAAAAATTAGCCAGGCATGATGGTGTGTGCCTGTAACCCCAGCTACTCAGGAGGCCGAGGCAGAAGAATTGCTTGAACCCAGGAGGCAGAGGTTGCAGTGAGCTGAGATCGTGCCACTGCACTCCAGCCTGGGTGACAGAGCGGGATGCTGTCTGAAATAAATAAATAAATAAAAAGGTATGTCGGTAACACAGCTTTTTGAAGAGAAAGCTCTTTCAAGTTTCCAAATCTGCTTCATGATCCTTGCTCCATCTTCTGACCTTCAGATGTTGATGAAAGATCTTTCCTGGCAGACTCACCTGAGCCTTGTCTTGACCTGGACACTCCCCCTTGCAGAGGGTCTGGATGCTTGCCTTGAGGAAATCTCTTCGCCTTTCTCCTCAGCACTCTATCCCGTGACTCTTCCCAGTCTTTAAAACCAAGAGGCAAGCATTTCACGACTCACACAAGTCTGCAATATACCAGTGAGATGAAGGCACAGCCAAGATTACCCTGATCTGCTTATGTGGTAACAGCGGTGTTCATATCTCATGGTCTGTGCCTATGTCCTGTGTCCACGCCATGTGTGCCAGGCCACATGTGACATTTAGTGATGTGTGCCCCTTCAGTGTGGCTCCTATATACGATAACAAACTTTGAATCTAAGCCACGCTCACTGCTTCCTTACTGACTTCATGGTTTTAGCCAGACAGTACAATTTTGGGAAAATATTCTTGTGATGTATTTGAAAGTGCAGGTTGTGTTATCAATGTAAAAAAAAAAAAAGTTGTGTTACCCATGTAATTTAATCACAAGTACCACAAATGCCACACCTTTCACCTTCCTTCTTGGATCTCAGAATAGTAAATGTCTGTAACCAAAATTAAAATAGGAGGTTATTTTTTAAATTTAGATTTAAATACCCTCAAAGACAACTGAAATGAAGCAGGCTGCTGGTTATATGAAAAACTGTACTGTAGTTTCTAAAACCAACAGCTGATTTCAGGGTTTGGGTCCGTGGCTGTGCACCCTCTGCGGCTCTGCAGGCCCAGCAGCTGCCAGAGAGGCCCAGAACAATGGGCACCTTGAGATGAGAAAGACAGGAGCAAAGAGACAGGTGATGCCTGTCTCTAAACCCCGGCAAATTTCCTCCGTGCTGAGAACTTGTGTGTGGTCAGTGCTACAGTGTGCTGTGCCAGAACTGATTTTGGGGTTTGACGTGACTTAAAATCACCCTTCACCCCTTCAGTTTGCTATTAGGATTGGATCGGTGGACAGAATCCAAGCTGTATCACAAGATGGCTTAGTCAGCTAATATTTACCAAGTGTTTGCTATGGTGTTCCTTACCTGGAGTTTGTCCATTACTTTGTAGATTTGAAAGTGCTTTTAAGTCTTCATTTTGATTTTCAAAAACACTTTATTCAGTAGAAAAGGCAGGCGATTGGACTGACTGGACCTTCTGATACGTCACCTTGGACCAACCATCCTTCAAGGTTTCCAATCTCTTCCTTTGTGAATGAGGAAGCCAATACTGTGCCTGCGGATACTGGTGCCACCAGCGTCACAGGGCTGCAGCAGGTTGTGGGCACGAGGTCACAGCCTGGCACCTGCAGCCGCTGAGCCTGTGGACTGTGTGTGCCATGCACCTTCCCACCTGCCAGGCTTCATAGCATTTCACTGTTCATGAAAAGCAGGGTCAGGTCCAGGAATACACAAAGATCTCAGCACTGTGGTCTTGGCACTGTGTTTGAGGTCTCGGCACTGTGTTGACAATTCAATTCTGCTTTCACTTTGGTAATGAGCATAAGGAGCATGGAGGATACAGTTTCTAATTTAAGTATCGGTCATCATAATTTCTCATATTTTAACATTCCCAGTGGAAGCAATGTATACACTCTTCCTGTTAAAAGTGATTCAGAAATTGCTGCTTCTCTCCTGGCCTCCGCAGCCTCATGCCATGGTCCCTCTGTCCTTGGAGCTGCCTGGCTGGAAACTCAGAACCTTTCTCGTGCCTCCTCTTCCTGGTGCCCCTCCATCCAGGCTGCCAGGAAATGTCCAGCTGTTTCTCCTTTCCCTGCTGCTGCCGGGGCTGCCCTCCCCTAGGCTCTGTGCTCCTGTTCCATCTCTGGTCTGGCCAGGGCCCTGCTTGGCCCCTTGTTCAGATAACAGAGTCTGCAGGAGTGCACGGCCCATGGGACCTGCCTGCTTGCCCCGGCTGCCTCTCTTCCTGCCCCTTCCTCTCACTCATGTGGGCCTGGCTGTTCCTCCGTGAGCAGATTGAAGGCCTGCGTCTGCTCTTTCCTGTGCCTGTGCCCATCCCCTGCAGTGTGGCCCCTGTGTTTGGAGACGCAATTGCTCTTCCACGCTGGGACTTCATCAGCCTGCTTTTCTTACAGTGTTACTGACTTCGATGTGCTGTGGGATTTACTGGTATGTTTAATTTTTTCATTGTCTCTGGTGTATAGTTGGTGCCTAATACATATTTTTTGAGTGAATGAAAGTAAAATTTAAAGTAGGTAAATTCAGAAAGTTCCTCCTGTACACTTTCCTGTGACAATCCCATGTCATTCACAAGAAGTGAAGGCCAGACCACTTCCTGTGCGTTTGTGCACATGATATGCACACACTTGGCATTTTATGTAAGCGGAGCCATGTGTGGTTTTGGGTTTTTGTTGGTTTTCGTTTTACTTAGAAGATGTTGGTGCCACTGACGGCCTCAATATGCTGTTGTGGCCATCTGCCAAGAACAGGCTCCTGCAGAGAAGCTGTGTCCTGTGTCGGCTGTTGCCGGCCCACTTGAGGCTGGTCCAGAGGAAGACATGGCGAGAGAGAGGTGTGGGAATCCTTGGGCGGCATGTCCATGGCAATATGCCCAGTGGTAGGGAAGAGGAGGCTCTTTGCATTCCTGTGGGGTGAGCTCTGGAGTGTAGAGTGAGTGTGGAGACCTGCTTGCAACAGGCTTCCCAGAGTGGTGTGTGATTTTTAAGTTATGACAGGCAAAACTGGAAGGGCAGGCACTGACTAGGACACAGACAGAAATAACCAGGGCAGGGCGCATCTCCTTCCCACTGTCTCGCCAAGGGGTGCCCGTGGGCATGGACATGTTGGCTGCGGCCTGCACCCCGCACGGTGTCAGGAGGAGTGATCTCCGGACACGGCTGACAGTGGGTTACAGCAGCCCCTCTCCAGAGCCACCTCCCTGGAGTTGGCTTCAGTGGTCTTCTCAGATGTGCCACTTTCTGATTGGCATGATTGGGTTCAAATTGAAGGTAGAAAAGGATTAAAAGGTACAAGTTTAGTATTCCAGTTTGAATTAGGAATGACTGTGTCCTGAAAACTAGAAGCAGCCCCTGAGCGCTCCTGTGCCAGCTCTCCCTGCCCCTCTATCATTCTTCAGTCTTATCAAGATACTTGCTGTCTTTTTATGGCATTACCATGCATGTGATGCATATTTAAACTGTTCAGTGCTGATGCTTTACAAAAGAATAATCTCTATAATTGGCCATTGCACTTCGACTCTCATTGCCTGGAGATGAGTTGGGTAATAACTCTATCTCAGTGGTGAAAATCTTCAGGAGAGAAGCCAGTGCGAGGCTTCAGAATCTGTATCTTTCATTATCCTGATGTTTAAGTCACTTTCGAGTAAATTTGAAGAAAGCCACACTCTTGCTTGCATTTCTACCAACACACTCCTCTCTCTGTTGTTTTCTGAATATGTGAACAGCAGGAAAACTTCCCTACATGCTGGGGTTTCATTTGTGTGCCACAGAAAGGTTGGGACAGATGAGTGTTTTTGGAAAATGAGCCAGGGCCTTTGAACTCAGTGTGTTCTGTCTTAAGACTTGAGGTGAATTTTCCATGTAGGAGAGGTCAGAGGCCAGGTTACTAAGTGAGAAATGGCTTTCATACATTCTGCAAAGCTGTTTTAAGTGGGGTCTGGAAAGGCTTCCCTATAGGTTTGGCATGGGAACAAAATGAATGCCTTCTTAAATGTTGTCACGTCCAGTATGGGAAGCACCGCAGTGCTCACATTTTATTTACTCCTTATGATTTTTAAAGAAACAAGGCCATGCGCAGTGGCTTACATCCATAATCCCAGCACTTTGGGAGGCAAAGGAGGGCAGATCACGAGGTCAAGAGATGGAGACCATCTTGGTCAACACAGTGAAACCCCATCACTACTGAAAAAAACACAAAAATTAAGTGGGCGTGGTGGCACGTGCCTGTAGTCCCAGCTACTGGGGAGGCTGAGGCAGGAGAATTGCTTGAACCTGGGAGGTGGAGGTTGCAGTGAGCTGAGATTGCACCACTGCACTACAGCCTGGCGCCTGGCAACAGAGCGAGACTCTGTCTCAAGAAACCAAGTGTTTGGGTGCTACATTGCTCTGTTTTGTTGCAGAGAAGGGTCTGTAGAGGATGGGTTTGAATGGGTTCTAGGATGGGTGTTTCCTCTATGTTGTGATCTAAGCATCTGTGTCCTGCGTTTTAACCATATTCCAGGGACAGCTTGTTCTGCCCTAGTGGCAGAGCAGAGATTGCGTTTCCCATGCTCTGTGCAGCTGGTTGCTTGCTTGGCTTTTAATACACTTAATTTTAAAAGGATAGTGATTATCGGCAGTAGAATGCAAATAAAATTGCAGATGCATTTGCTCACTATTTGTAGAATTTTTGGCCCTCTCTGGAAAATGTATCGCTTAGTGATTCATTCCTGCAAAAAACAAAAAAGTAGATAAGTCAGAAGCTGAGGCACTCACAGGAAAGCCACCCAGTGGCTGCAGGTACATCAGGGCCAAGCATGGATGTCTGAACTGAGTCAGTCTGCAGGTGCAGCATGGCTGAGCGTGGATGTCTGAGCTGTGAGTCATTCTGCAGGTGCAGCAGGGCCGAGCGTGGACGTCTGAGCTATGAGTCAGACTGCAGGTACAGCAGGGCCAAGAGTGGATGTCTGAGCTGAGCCAGTCTGCAGGTGCAGCAGGGCTGAGCGTGGATGTCTGAGCTATGAGTCATTCTGCAGGTGCAGGAGGGCCGAGGTGTGGACGTCTGAGCTGTGAGTCATTCTGCAGGTGCAGCAGGGCCGAGCGTGGACATCTGAACTATGTGTCAGTCTGCAGGTACAGAAGGGCTGAGCATGGACGTCTGAGCTATGAGTCAGACTGCAGGCGCAGCAGGGCTGAGTGTGGACGTCTGAGCAGTCAGTCTGCAGGTACAGCAGGGCAGAGTATGGACATCTGAGCTATAAGCAGCCCTGACAATGATGGGGGTGGGGGAGCATGGGAGCAGCAGCAGCCCTAACAATGGTTGGGGTGGGGTGGCATGTGAGAGCCGCAGCAGCCCTGGAGATGGGGGAGGGTGTGGGAGGGGATTGTGGGAGCCAGCAGCAGCCCTGGTGATGGGGGTTATGCAGAAGCAGCCTAGTGCCTGGGCTCCAGGGACTGTACCCTCCCTCAGGTTGCCCAGCACTGGAGGCAAGTCATTGCCAGAACTTATGCTGTTGGCTCTCCCCTCAGAAAAAGGCCAATCTCCAAAGAGGAATGACCAGCACTAATTGCAGGGTGGCTGAGATTCTTTAAGAACATGAGTCAGAGACCTTGAAGGGACAAGGGCTGGAGATGTGCCTGTCCTCAGGCATGTCTTTCTTCTGTGTGTGTGTGCCTGTCCTTAGGCATGTCTTGTGTTCATGTCTCTGTATCTCCATGCATGCATGTCTGTGTTCGTGTGTGTCCTCATGCATATCTGTGTTCATGTTTGTGTTGATGTGTGTGTCTTCACGTGTCTGTCTCCACTTATGCGTACTTGTCTTCATGTTTGTGTTGATGTGGTATGTGCCTTCACATGTCTGTTTTCACCTTCGTGTCTGTGTTCACACACAGCCAAGTGGTAGCAGGAAGTCACGTTCTCTAGTGAAGTCTGCTCCATCTTCCTACGTGAACTGTATTTTCACCCAGGCATTTAAAGTTTTCTTCTCTTTAAAACTGTGACCAGCCTATTATACTTTATGTTTTCTTTTCTCCTGATATTAGTTTCAGAGTAGAAAAATACTAGGGAAATAGGAGCTTGTGAGGCCTGAACTCATCAGAATTTTTTTAAAGGAATAATTGCAAGGCAAAAACCAGGAAACTATTTCCTGGCTACAAGTATTCCCTAAACCTTCTGCCATCTGAGTCTGTTACCATCTCTAGAATGTAGATGATAGAATTGATTTTCTTCAAGCTACATTGTGAAATAGTTGAACTAAAAAACATAATTTTTAGCTTTGTAACTACAAAGTACTGTTTGGATACCTTGATATTTTAGTAATGAAAAGGCAAAAATCATACAAAACAATAAAACAGTAATTCCAGAAAAGATAAAATATCCCCTTGTCACCACAGCCATCATCTATTTTTTGAAAGTATCCAGCCTTAGAAGGCTGGAACAAAATCAAAGAAAAGGTGTCCACAGGAAGAAGGAAGCTGTTTGACACTCACTGGGTGCTGATGTTGCCTGTATGAGTGATGGAGGGAACACATCAGCCCTGAGCCAACGTGGCTTCCAAGAGCAAGCACTTCTGACTGCTCAGAAAAGTCAGACCCAGAGTTCCATAATCCCACATGTAAGAGAAAGCAAGATAAACTAAAATATGTAACTTTATCTAAAAAATGGGATAAAATTTTGAAATTCTCTAACTACAGAATAGTTTATAGATGAAAATTACCTGAACAAGAACATGACAATTAGGTAGCATTGAAGAGCAAAGCAAGTTTTCCTGTTATTTAACCCACCACCTGCCTTTTACAGTGTGTTAGATGATGCTGAGAAGTTTGTTTTGGCCGAGGTGCGAGGTGCAGCTGGAAGATGCCAGAGGAGGGGCCTTCCCCATGGGGTCCCCCAGTTCCAGCCTGTAACCTCCCCTGGACACAGAAAGGTGGCTGATGCTTATGAGAACGAGTTTGCAAAAAGTTTATATGGTGTGATCCCTCTTTTGGTAACAAAAAATTAAATATCTGTAAAGAGTATATTCAGTGAAAAAAAAAACGGCTGTATACACAGGATGGGTGAGGCGGTGAAGGTGGGAAGCTCGCTCTCTAAGCTCTCTTTCTAAGCTGAGAATTACTAGCTTGGAGATCGCCCAGATAAGATGGAAAAAAATGAAGGAACTTTGTTTGCTCACTTGCTTAAGGATTCAGCCAATGACAAGTGGCACTAAAGCTGTGCAGATGCAATTACGGTTCCTCTGTAAGCCCGAGAACCAGAGGCTGGTAAGGCTTGTTTACTACTCGATCTGTCTGATTTGTGTTAATGTCCTGAGCCTGGCCAGGCTCTGCCTGTGGTCAGGAGTAGTGAACTGTGGATGTGTTCATTGAAATTCAGGTGTTATTCAGGCAAGGCTTATGAAATGTTTTACAGAGGCTGAAAGTGCTATGACAGTTAAAGGTGCAAACTGTTCCATTGAAGCCATAGTGCACATTCCTCCTGAGGCCTCATTGCTGAGGTCTGGCGTGCATCTCTCCTTTTTGTCAGTCTGTTTGCATTGTTATAAAGGAATACATGAGGCTGGGTAATTTATAAGGAAAAGAGGTTTATTTTGGCTCACAGTTCTGTAGGCTGTAAGAGAGCCATGGCTGCAGCATCTGCTCCACATCCGGTGATGCTTCAGGAAGCTCATAATCATGGCAGAAGGCAGAGTAGGATGTGTCCCTGCATGTCACATGCTGAGAGATAGAGGAGGTGTCCAGTTCTTTTTTAAACAACCAGATCCCACGTGAACTCGTAGAGTGAGAACTTTCGCATTACTGCGAGAACAGGCCTGCCTCCAGTGTTGGAGGTCACATTTCAACATGAGGTCTGGAGGCAACAAAATGTCCAGACTTTGTTGTCCTTTAATTTTATTTTCGCTTCCCTTTTGCACGTCATTGTGGTATTGTACACATAACTGTGTGTGTTGCTCCTTCCATCTCTCCAAGCATGGATGCCACCTCCTTACAGTCCTGGAGATCACTAAGCTGGTCCTTCCTGGAATCCATATTCTTCGTGAGATACACGAACCTGCTTGGTCTTAAACACCATTTCACCTTGGAACTGAGTTTGGAAGTTGATGAGTGGGTGGATACCTTTATCAGCCATTATTTAATTTACTGATATTTATTATTACGTTAGATATTTTTAAATCCCCTTGAATTCTGCCTATGGGGATTGTTTCTTCCCTTCCTCACCTCGTCTACCTACTTGGGATTTTAACTTTCTAGCAAGGTGTGGATGGAGAAAAATGTCATCTAACTTGCTTAATAATACAGGGAACACAACTTGAAACAACAGGGAATGGTGTTTTACTCAACAAATTGGGAAATGTTTTAAGGTTTGATTATCAGTGTTGGCCAGAGTGTGCAGAGACAGGCACTGCCAAGGCAGCTTGGTGCTGTGGTCGGATGCACAGATTGAGGCCAGCCTGAGACTGGCGCTGGCTCGTCACCGCAGCAGCGGCCTTGGCAGCACTCAGCCCTCCTCACACCTGCCCTGTCTGCTAGTTGGGGAGGGTCATGGTGCAGCACCTATCTCCACAGGGTTGCTGTGCAGAAACGGTTGTTAAGTGTATAACCACAGCAACATACAGCCAGTGCTAGGTGCTTTTCTAGTAGGTGAGAAAATAATACTCATGTTCTGTCAGTGGGAATGCAGAATATGTTCTTCTGGGAGGGTATTTAGGTCTTAAAATTTTAAGTATATGTGCTTTTGGATTCTTCCATTTTCTTTCTAGATATGTATATTACAGATACATTTCCAGCTATATAAAAATTTAATGAAAGAAAATATATGATCATATATTCATGTTACTGAACACTGTGTAACAAACCAGCTGAATTCAGTGGTGCACATGCCTACACACACACATGCACACACCCGCCCATGTGGATGCACCCGCCCACACAGGCACATGGAAAGATCTGCAGATATGTTTGGTGAAGAGAGTGAGTTACAGAAGAAGATGCACCTTGATTCTGCTTTACTTTTAAAAATCAATATATTAGTATACTTACAAATTTTATATGTAACTGCATATCTAGGAGTCTAAACCTTTACATATAAAAATCTCGATAGTGGTTATCTGTGGGGCATAGGACTGGAGCAGAAATAGGGACATTCCCTTTTGACTGTGATGTTTGCCTTGTTCATACTAAGAATGTGCTCCTGTTGGTCATACTGTTTGCTTCTAAGTTTTTATAAAAAGACAGCAATAGACTGATTCACTCCATGTCTTGGGATCAGAGACAGGAGAAGGCCAGGGAGGGATGGGTGCTCAGGTCAGCAGGGGCTGTGCTCTGGGTCTGAGTCCCGCTGAGCCCCACCACTCACCTGGGTAACGAAGTCAACCTTTCCGTGCCCAAGTTTTCTCATCTGAAATTGGGGAATAATAGCCATAGGCTTGTGGTGAATTTTAAGTGAGTCCCTATGCATGAAGGACTCAGAACCATTCTGGCATATGGAGAGTGCCAGTGGGGCATTGGTTTACCATCTGGAAAGGGAGGCGTCAGCACCACCAGGTCAGAAGTTAAGGGATTACCCCAGACACTGCGTCTGTGGGGAGGTGTGGCTGTGAGGCTGCCTGTGTGCCGGGAGCTCCCACATTTCTGTGCCTACGTGTCGAGAGCTCCTGAGCTTCTGTGCCCACCTGTGTGCTGGGAGCTCCCACGCTTCTGTGCCCACCTATGTGTCCACTTTTGTGTCGGGAGCTCCCGCGCTTCTGTGCCTGCCTGTGTGTTGGGACCTCCTGCGCTTCTGTGCCTGCCTGTGTGTCGGCAGCTCATGTGCTTCTGTGCCCGCCTGTGTGTTGGGAGCCCCCGCGCTTCTATGCCCACCTCTGAGTCGGGAGCCCCCGTGCTTCTGTGCCTGCCTCTGAGTCGGGAGCCCCCATGCTTCTGCGCCCACCTCTGAGTTGCGAGTCCCCGCGCTTTTGCGCCCACCTGTGTTGGGAGCTCCCACACTTCTGTGCCCACCTGTGTGCCTGTGTCATGCACATCTGCAAGGAAAATTACCCAGGGCCATGTGGTTTCTCTGACTAGCAAGGGAATAAAAATGTACAGTGGCAGGTTAAGTTAGTACAAGGTTAATGTCAATAATTTACATTGTAAGTGAACATATTCAGCCTCCTGTAACTGTCATTGTATAATTGAAAGTTTCCTATCGCAAACACAATTTGTAATTTTTAAGTATTTGGGTATCAAGTCTTATTTCTCATTAACTTGATGAAAAGAGGATCTTGGCCAGGTGTTGTGGCTCATGCCTATAATCCCAGCACATTGGGAGGCTGAGGTGGACAGATCACTTGAGGTCAGGAGTTCGAGGCCAGCCTGGCCCACATGGTGAATCCCTGTCTCTACTAATGATAGAAAAAAAATTAACTGGCTGTGGTGGCACACACCTGTAGTCCCAGTTATTTGGGAGGCTGAGGCATGAGAATGGCTTGAACCCGGAGGCAGAGGTTGCAGTGAGCCAAGATCGCACCACTGCACTGCAGCCTAGGTGACAGAGTGAAATTGTTTCTCCAAAAAAATAAATAAAAATAAAAAAAATAAGGAAAGGGGATTTTGTAACTGAGGCAACAATACATACATGATTGGGTCCTAACACAACTTTTTCCTCCTGGCTTGTTCACAGATCATGGCAGGTCAGTGTTCTGAATCTTGGCTGCCCAGCACTTTGCTTTTATGTGGCTTTTTAAAACAATAAGTATACCTTAAATTTGTATTATTAAGACAATGTATTCGGGCTCTCATTACAAAGTACCACACACTGGGTGGTTTAAACAACAGACACTTGTCTGAGTTCTGGAGGCTGGAGTCAGAGACTGAGGTGTCGCAGGGCTGGGTGTCTGGAGGCGCTGAGGGAACCCGCCCGAGCCTGCCCCGGCCTCTGGTGCTGCTCTGCTCAGTGATCCTTGACAGGTGCCTATCACTCCCATCTCTGTCTCCATCGTCACGTGACCTTCTCCCTGTGCCTGCGCCTCTCCTCTTCTTACAAGGACAAAATAATTTGATTTAGAGTCAGTTCTAACCCAGCATGACCTCATCTTGATCCTACAGATGGTCCTGGCTTAAGGTGGTTCGACTAGCAGTTTTTCACCTTTACAATGAGTTTATCAGGTCGTAACCCCGTTGTAAGTCCAGGGACATCTGTCTCTGCAAAGGCCCTGCTTCCAAATAAGGTCACAGGTATGAGGGGTGATCTTTTGCAGGGACGCAATTCAACCCACAACAGATGCTGAAGCTCACAGTGCCTGAATTCCACACTGAATCTTTGTAGAGAACTCTTGTAGGGAGAGGGAATGGTGGTGGAACCACTGAGAACACGTTGAAGTTTTGATTTGTTTGGAGTTTCTGGTCAGTAAAAGGCCAGGAGAATAATCTGAAGCCTGGTGATTTGAGCTCATCCTCTCCAGGTGGTTCCAGGTGGTTCCATGTGGGTTTTCTTATTTGGTCAGACTTATCTTTTATATCTGGTTAGCTCTATCCTTTTTGATTCTTAGATCTAGACTAATTCTGTTTCCAGAGTCTTTTATGCTTTTTTTCAACATATCAGTTACTCATTCAAATGAGATCTCTTTTTGCAAATTTTATCTTGCCCCATTTATGTCTTCAGTTTCATTATAAACCATAATATTTTAAACAGAAAACTTATAGTCCAACTTCTAGGTCTGAAGTGCATTAAAGATTTGTATGTGGAAAATTACAGAAACAAATGTGATATATACCTAAATTGTGGTGATTCAGTTAACCACTGAAGAATTGTTAGTTTTCAGGGATATAATGCATGACCTTAGAGATATTTTAACTTATTCACAAATTCAGTCAGCAGATATTTATTGCTAGATCTTTTCCAGGGCTGGGACGCAGCAGTGAACAAAACAAATTCTGGCTGCTCTCGGGAGAGTTAGGGCCTGAGGGAGGAGGCTGCACAGGTAGTCAGAGGGGTATGCTGTGGGTTGGGTGCACTGGGTGGGGGGTGTTTTCTGAAGGGACGAGAAGACCCAAATTTAAGCCAAACTCCGGAGAGAGGGAGGGAGAAAGCCATGTGGACGTCAGCTGGAGGAACATCTTGGGTAGTGGCAGAAGCGAGTTCAGGTATCTGGCAGAGGAGGTTTGGGGGGCTACAGAGTGGCGAGCGTGAGCGCAGTGGTCTTCTGAAAACGGGCTTATGTAGACTCCTCCTCTCCTGACCCACAATGCATTTTACAGCTTGCCTGCCACCCAAATAATCTTCCTTAGAACTTGGCAGCCAGAGTGGCAGAGCGTAAATCTTAATTTAGATTCTTATATGTAAAATTGGGCATACGCCTAGACAGGCTGCATCTGAATTGAGGCTGGACCATCAGGATTTGCATCATTTCTGTTCAGTGGTTTTGTCTGCATTCTTGGAGGGGATGCACACCCATCTAGATGTTTGCGAAACTGGGAGCACAGACCATGCAGTGAGCAGGAGCTGGGAGGAGAGAGCGAGCCGGTCTGTGCAGGGTTTTCGTAGAGGGGGCGGGAGAGGAGCCACCTTCATAGTTCTTGGGTGCTGTTGAGATTCCCTGGGAATGCAGAGCTGGAAGCAGTAGACTGGCCGCCAACTGTCATAAACAGAACGAGCACCCCTGATGTCCACATGGCGGCCAGCTCTGTTCCCAGGGGTGCCTAGACTGCTGCATGTGTGCTGACTGCGCATCTGTGGTTGTGATGGCTTATCTACTCCCACATATCCAACTTGAAAACTACTGTTACAGGCCCACGGATGACAGTAACCAGCCGCCAGGCCGGGGCGTCCTCTCCATGCACGGGCTAACTTACGGGGTCATTCGTGTGGACTCGGAAGAGAAGCTCTCGGTGCTCACCGTGCAGGATGTCGGCCTCGTGATGCCTGGAGGTGAGTGTCGGTCTCGAGCCACATGGACTAACCTGTTGTTAGATGCTTTTCTAACACACGTCACCAGAACACACGTTCCACATTCCTGTGTGCGCACTTCCAGGTGAGAGCCTCACTCCCAGGCTTCTGAAGTCCTTCTTGGGCTTCAGACATTTGAGGCAGTGTTCGCTCTCCTGGTAAAGGAAAACACCAGATGATCGAGAAGATGGCGAAGGGTAGCTTTGCACACTGGGACCTCAGGCTCCTCTTCCCTGGAAGGCTTTGGGGCCAACACAGGGTCCCCAGTGGTGCCTGGGCAGCTTCCTCTCTGCCCCAGAGGTTGTACCTGTCCATCACCCTAAGGCACCAGCCAGAGTGGGAACAGCCAAGCTCGGGTTCCCTGAAAGCAGACACCTGTGAAAACCGAGGAATATGTCTGTGTGACCATGAAGCTTGTTTTCAGCAGAGAGCCCTTTTTCCAAGTCTCAGAAGCCTTTCCACAGATGTATGAGGAAGCCCCTGGCTGCAGAGCCCACCATGCCTCCCAACCTGCCCCACAAAGAGCACCCGGGCACCTCCCAGGAGCCACCTTACCATTCTCAGGGTTCACATACCTGGCTTTCAACTCATGAGACCGCAGGCAGCATCAGCCCCTGGCTCTCTGGCCCCCAAAAGCGAACCTGACTCTTTTCTCAGCTGGGGCTCCCCAGAGCCTTTGTCTCCTGCTGAGCTCCCCAGGCATGGGGTGTGGACTCAAGCCCAGCAGGGTAGCCAGGCCTGTTTGAGCAGTGCTGCCACCTTCAGCAGCAGGTGCAGGGCACCAGGTCAGGTGGGCCTCAGCAGGGACCCCTGCCCCGCGGAGTCTCACAGAGGCAGACCCCTCATGCCCTTTATGGTGAGCTGTGCTGGGGCCAGGCATTCCAGAAGCCGTCTTGCCTTTCTGTTTGCCCTGTTTGGCATAAAAGAAATGAAGGCAGCCCTTGGCTTTCCTCCTCCTCACTAACCCCCCAGTTCCCTGCAGACGCCTTCCAGCATCCCCACGGCTCTGCCTCTGCTTCCGGCCCTATAGCCCCTGCGTCCAGCCCACTGCCTGCTTCCCAGCGGTGGCCAGGCCCCCTGGCTCCATTTCTTCCTTTAATATCTAGTTTTCAAATAAAGAGAGCTGCATGGTGAAATCTTCAAAAGGTTCTGAAGGACACAATGAAAATGCAACTTTCTGACCATGAGAGCAACTGCGAGCTTCCCAGTCTCGTCGGATGCACCCGGGGCTGTGGAAACAGAAGCATGCACCCCACGTGTGTCTCTCACATAATGATGGAGTAATGCGAAGCATGCACCCCACATGTGTGTCTCTGCCCTGGGTTTGGGGGCTTTTCTGACAGAATGATAGAGTACTGCATACATGTGCATGTTTTATATCTGAAAGTCCCTTTGTCAGCGCATAGCGAGCTCCATGCTGTTCTCCAGGCAGCACAGTGCTATGTTGTGGGAGCACAGAGTTTATTTGAGCCTCCCCTGTTTGGGTGATTTTTCCTCTATTGCTGCTGCAGTGAGTGACCCCCTCGTGTCTAATGGAAACAGTTCTAGAAGTGGGAGTTCTGTTTGAAAGAGAACTACTAATGTAGTTGTTAGGATAATTGTCTTTCTGAAGGCTGTGAGGATTTACACCCTGCCGAGCGGTAAACAACAGCACTTTTCTTTTTCCACTCCCTTATCTGCTGTATTACCTCAATTTTATTTTTACCAATCTGATGGTTGAAGAATGTTTCAGTGTAATTTTCATGCGAGTTTTTCTTCCTGTGAGTAACTTTTCTTATGTTTCGAACACTGTTCTACTTCTTAGACACCTGTACTCCAGCCCAGTTGGTGCCGGCCATTTGAGGCTCTTTCTAAACAGCTCAGTTGTCACTCTGCACACTCCACCCCTCTGAAACGTGAGGCTCTTGGTTGCCTAATCAGATTTGTGGGTGGCTTGCAGTGAGGGTACGTAGGACGCTGACATTGTACAAAGCATCAAAGTGCTCGTGGCACAGACCAGTGAGAATTTATCATCATGGAACCATGTGCTGAAGCACTTAAACGATGTTCTCTGAAGGGCTCACCTTGCGGAGAGTATGAAATCAAAGATGAAGATTTCCATAAGATGTTAGAGACTCGATTTGCAGAGTTCAGGCTGCACCCACGTTGCTGATGTGTGTGTGGCAGGTGGCCCTGATGCTGGTTCTGCGGGTACTCCCCATATCTAGATGGCAGATGAGGTTACACCCCTAAATACAACTTGCACATTAACATTAGACAATTGAAAATGGGTATTGTTTCAACTGTGAAATTTGACATTTTGCTGCAACATGAAAATCATGACTCTTTAGGGAAATGAGTGCCTGGCTGATGGCCATCCTTGCAGTTTTGCTCCAGCCCCTATTTCTGTTCATGGGTATCCTCATTCATATTCCCTTCTTCCTCTTCCTCTTCGTTCTCCCCACCCCGCTTCCTTTCACACCGTATGTGCTTTTCTGTTTGCTTTTAGCCATAATGTGTTCAGTGAAGCCAGATGGGATTCCTCAGCTGTGTAGAACAGATGAGATCGGGGAGCTGTGTGTGTGTGCAGTTGCGACGGGCACGTCCTACTATGGCCTCTCTGGCATGACCAAGAACACCTTTGAGGTAGGTCGAGGAGAGTCCTGCCATGAGCACTGCCTGTGGCTCCGTCTCCATATAACCCTTGCCAGGTGTGCAGTGATAGACATGAAATGTAGGTTCGATTTTCAGCAAGATGTGTTTATATTAATTAAAATGATTGCACTTTACCACTTTTTATCTCTTTTGATAAATTTGTTTTATCAGGATTGTTCTGATCTTATAACCAGTGTTTAAAAGAATAAGCATGATTTCTTTAAAAGGGTCCTTTTTGTTACTTTTCTGACTTTTACTATGAAAAGTGGATTGTGAGGGAACGTGCATTTGTGTGTGTGTGAAGGGCCTCACCTGCTGAAGCCAACTGGAGTCCCTTGACGGCCCCTTGGCCTGAGCTAGACATGGCTGGGTATGAACCCTTACCTAGGGAAGCCAACTGGAGCCCCTTTATGGCCTGTCAGCCTGGGCTAGATGCGGCCAGGTATCAACCTGTGAGAACTTGGGCAGATATGTATGTAACAATCTCAGTGGCACAAGCAAGTATGTATGTGGTGTACACACATGCATGTGTAATGTGTGTATATAGGGAGTGTGTGGTGTACACAGATGTGTGTGTAATGTGCATATTTGGTGCACACACGTGTAATATGTGTGTGAGCATGTGCAGATACATGTGTAATGAGCATGTGTGGGGGGTGTAGACAGATATGTATGTAATGTGAGCATGTGGGGTGTGGTGTGCACAGATGTGTGTAATGTGAGCATGTGGGGTGTGTGGTGTGCACAGATGTGTAATGTGTGGGGGGGTGTGGTGTACATGTGTGTGTAATGTGCACATGTGGGGTGTGGGGTGTGCACAGATGTGTGTAATGTGCACATGTGTGGTGTGGTGTGCACATGTGTGTAACGTATGTGTGTGGTGTGTACACACGTGTGATGTGCATGTGTGGGGTGTGTGCATAGATGTGTAACGTGTGGTATACACAGGTGTATGTAATTGCATGTGTGGGGTGTTCACAGGTGCATGGGTAATGTGCATGTGGGGCATGTACATTGATATGTGTGTAATGTGTGTGGTATACACAGATGTGTGTGTAATGTGTATGTGGGGTGTGTACACATGCATGGGTAATGTGCGTGTGTGGATTATAGATGTCTGACATGCATGTGTGGGGCGTGTTCACAGATGCATGTGTAATGTGCGTGTGGGGCATGTGCACAGATGCGTGGGTAATGTGCATTTGTGGGGCATGTGCACAGATGAATGTGTAATGTGCGTGTGCACAGATGCATGTGTAATGTGCATGTGTAGGACGTGTGCACAGATGTGTGGGTAGTGTGCATGTGGGGTGGTATGGACAGATGTGTGTGTAATGTGCGTATATGGGGCGTGTGCACAGATTGGGTGTGTGCACAGATGCGGGTGTGATGTGCATGTATGGCGCCTGTGGTGTACACAGATGCGTGTGTGTATGGGGAGTGCACTGATGTGTGTGTAAGGTGCATGTATGGAAAGTGTGCTGTACACAGACACGTGTGTAATGTGTGTGGGGGCATGTATGCAGTTGCATGTGTAATGTGTCTGGGGAGTGCACTGATGTGTGTATAATGTGCATGTGTGGGGTGTGTGCACAGATTGTGTGATGTGCTTGTGTGGGGCGTGTGCACAGATGCACGTGTAATATGTGGGGAGGGGTGTGTACTCAGATGTGTAATGTGTATGTATGGGGAGTGTGCACTGATTGTGTGTGGGGCATGTGGTGTGCACAGGTGAGTGTAATGTGCACGTGTGGGGCATGTGCACAAATGCATGTGTAATGTGCATGTATGAGGCATGTGTGGTTTTAACAGATGTGTAATGTGCATATGTGGTGCAGACATGCATGTGTAATGTACTTTTTTGGGGGGTGTGTGATGTAGACAGATGCATGTGTGATGTGCATGTGTGGGGCATGTGTGGTGTAGACAGGTGTGTGTAATATGCATGTGTGGGGTGTGAGTGGTGTAGACAGATGTGTGTAATGTTTGTGGCATAGACAGATGCATGTGTAATGTGTGTGGGGGGCAAGTGCACAGGTACATGTATGTGGTGTGGACAGATGTGTGTGTAATGTGCGTGTGGGGAGTCTGCACAGATGCCTGGGTAATGGGGACATGTGCACAGATGCCTGTGTAATGTGTGTGGGGGCCATGTGCACAGATGCATGTGTGATGTGCATGTGTGAGGCGTGTGCACAGATGCATGTGTAATGTGCATATATGGGGCATGTGAACAGATGTCCTGTGTAATGTGCATATATGGGACGTGTGCACAGATGCACATGTAATGTACATCTGTGGGGGGTGTGTGGTGTAGACAGACATGTGTGTAATATGCGTGTGTGGGGAGTGTGCACAGATGTGTAATGTGAGGAATGTGTGCACAGATGTGTGTAATGTGCATGTGTGGGGCGTGTGCACAGATGCATGTGTGATGTGCGCGCTATGTGCATGAATGCATGTGTGATGTGCATGTGTGGGGCGTGTGCACGGATGCGTGTGTGATGTGTGTATGGGACATGTGCACAGATGCATGTGATGTGCATATAGGGCATGTGCACAGATAGATGTGTGATGTGCACATGTGGGGCATGTGCACGGATACATGTGTAATGTGCATATATGGGGCGTGTGCACAGGTGCATGTGTGATGTGCATATATGGGGTGTGTGCACAGATGTGCTGTGTAATGAGCAGAGACATTAAGGGGTCAGACGTGTGGGCCTGCATGTTCAGTGCTGCAACTCAGAACTTTTACCTTTTTACCAAGTAGGTCATGGCTTTAGAAGTAGCACAACATTTAAGCTGTATGTAAGAAAACAAGTTGTTTGGGGATACATTTCCTAAACCTTTAGAACTTTTTGTTGTTGAGACAGGGTTTTGCTCTATCACTCAGGCCGGAGGGCCGTGGCATGATCACAGCTCACTGCAGGTTCAAACTCCTAGGCTCAAGCCATCTTCCTGCCTCAGCGCTGAGTAGCTGGGACTGTAGGCATGTGCCACCACACTTGAATAATTTTAAAAAATTTTCTTTTGTACATGTGGGGTCTCATGCTGTTGCCCAGGCTGATCTCAAACTCCTGGCCTCAAGCAATCCTCCCATCTTAGCCTCCCAAAGTGTTGGGATGACAGGCATGAACCACTGTTCCTAGCCTAAATGTTTAGAACTTTGGATATGGCTGAACAGATGTTACAGTGCCTGTCCATGATGGCTTTCTTGAATGTGAATTCAACTTTCTAAAATATCCCTTGAAACTGGAGCTAGATACAAATCTAAATAAAATCCACATCTCTGTTCCATGTGAGTTATCTGCAAGGGTGTAGGAAAAGAGGTTTAGAGCTTGAAGTCATTGATTTCCTTCCTTAACATTTTTCTTTTCAGCATACTTCGAACAAGGGAAAATAACATTTTATGAATGAACAGAGATTACTTTAAGACTGACATATGTTGTTTAAAATATACTTTGATTCTTCATTCATCTTTTACATTGCGGTTTTATAAACAAAGTAATCAGTTAGCTAGATTGGCCTACTGTGTGACTGCTACCTGTTACCCGTTAAGGGTTCAGAGGCAGAAGGAGGCTCCGGCAGGCGAGTGGAGGTGCAGGGGTGCAGGAACAGCTGGGCTTCTGCCGAGGTGGACGGGAAATCCTTTTCTGCCTCAAAGACCGTTGGCCCCCAGCGGTCACTGTGATCTTGGCCCCCGGGCAGGAGGCAGACCTTAAGCCAAGCAAGTGCCATGTGCACGGGAGAAGCAGGGAGGACTGAAATCAGCTGACCACATGGATGGTGGCCTGATGGACGCTGTTTCCCCAGGTATTTCCCATGACGAGCTCTGGGGCTCCGATCAGCGAATACCCGTTCATAAGGACAGGCCTGCTGGGGTTTGTGGGTCCTGGGGGTCTTGTCTTCGTGGTGGGCAAGATGGACGGCCTTATGGTGGTCAGCGGGCGCAGGCACAACGCCGATGACATTGTGGCCACCGCGCTGGCCGTGGAGCCCATGAAGTTTGTCTACAGAGGAAGGTCAGTGGTGTTCTTCTGCTAATTAAGCATGTATTTCCTGTCGGCCACACTTTTCATGTGGTTTTTGGGGGTTTAAAAGTTGCACAGATTCCTTACATTTATTGTGTCTTGGTTTTCTCTTCCATATAATTGAAGCACCTGGACTCAGTGATCTCTGAGATTTAATCTATTTCTGAATGTCCAAGATGTTATAGAAATTCCCTGAGCCCCATAAACATATTTTCATTTAACTTCTCCTCTAAGTGTAATAGAAATATGCTTTTGAAAACTTATTTCTGATAAATAACAGCACAAATTAAAGATCCAGATATTCATTTTGGAGCGAGTTGGAAAGACCCAAGGATGATGTTGAGTCACAGACTTACCTGAGAGCTCAGATGCTTGTCACCTACAGACTCACATGAGAGTGCGGATGCTCGTCACCCACAGACTTACCTGAGAGCACAGATGCTCATCACCTACATACTCATATGGGAGTGCGGATGCTCGTCACCCACAGACTTACCTGAGCACAGTCGCTCATCACCCACAGACTCACGTGAGAGTGTGGATACCCATCACCCACAGACTTACCTGAGAGCACAGTTGCTTGTCACCCACAGACTCTTGTGAGAGTGCAGATGCCCATCACCCACAGACTTACCTGAGAGCGCAGATGCTCATCACCTACATACTCATATGGGAGTGTGGACGCTCGTCACCCACAGACTTACCTGAGCACAGTCGCTCATCACCCACAGACTCACATGAGAGTGCGGACACCCATCACCCATAGACTTACCTGAGAGCACAGACACCCATCACCCACAGACTCGTGTGAGAGTGCGGATGCTTGTCACTTCCCCGCTCTCCCGCACTTCCCTGCTCTCCGACAGTGTTGTTCTTCCCTACCTTGCCAGGTGCACAGAGGAGGCTCTGTGATGAGACAAGTTGCCCTGGTTCCAGAGTTTTCACCAATCTGAAGGAAGTCATAAAGTATTTTAGAGCCTTATTTCAGTTTGGAAGCTGACGGGAGCGGGAAGTAGACTTGCCGCCTTTTAATGATCTTTGAAGGTACAACCTCTTTGTAAAAAAGAATTTACTAGAGGTGACTGTGCTATGCTGACTGTGTAAGGCACATACACTTAGCAAAAAATCACTAGTTCCAAAACAGGAAATTTCTACTGATTTGGAGACCATTAACTCCACAGGCGCAAACTGGAGATGTGAAGGGTGTGGCTGTCTAAATTTCAGCAGGTCTGATCATCACATGCTCACTCTCTGTACTGAGAGGCATAACCTTGTCAGCAGGGCCCATGGGTGCTGTGCGCGGCCTCCATGGGGATCAGGGTGACTGTCTCTGCGGCATCCCTGGGCACCTCCCACAGCTCTTCCTGTAATGATGAATGTGGGGAAATTCGGAAGCACAGCTGCCGTTTTGGAATCATAGTTGTTGCTGTGGCCTCCTGAGATGTGTCACTCACTAGTGACGGTTATGGAGCCCCCGATTGTGGAGGGAAGGCTGAGTGGGCGTCCCTGGCGCATGCTCACCATGCTCCTGTGTTCCCGCAGGATAGCCGTGTTCTCTGTGACTGTGCTGCACGACGAGAGGATTGTGATAGTGGCTGAGCAGAGGCCCGACTCCACAGAGGAGGACAGCTTCCAGTGGATGAGCCGCGTGCTGCAGGTCACCCTCCACGCTGGTCCTCTCTGTCTTGTTTCTGGCCTCCCTACTTCATTCAGATCATGACCTGACCATCTGTGGCCTTGCCCATGGGGTGGTCCTTTTCCCTTCCCTTCGTTTGATCAGGAGTTACATCAAGTGTCCAGAAACTAGCTGAGCAGATCGAGGGTGTAGGGACCAGGAGTTTGCACAGCTGGTTCCTACCAGTCACCTTGGGGAGGTCAAAGTAAGCTTTCTGTTTGATCTTGAGAACATGTTTCTTGTCTCCAAAGTTCCTTTTTGACTGTATGTGGTCTTTCCCAAGCCCTGGGTAAAATTATTTAGCTTTGGTGAGTTTAGTAAGAAAATCCTTTCTCTTTCCTTGGCGTTTTTACACTGAGAACAGTGCTTATACTGCACAGACTTCTATGTATCGTGGATCATATTTTGCATAATATAAATATGTACTGAGTGTTTCTGTTTATGCTTCCTATTATAATATGATTTCTTCTTTCCTAACTTTCTAGGCGATTGACAGTATACATCAGGTTGGAGTTTATTGCCTGGCCTTGGTACCAGCAAACACCCTCCCCAAAACCCCGCTTGGTGGCATCCATTTGTCAGAAACAAAACAGCTTTTTCTGGAGGGCTCTCTGCACCCCTGCAACGTCCTAATGTGTCCCCACACCTGCGTCACAAACCTGCCTAAGCCTCGACAGAAGCAGCCAGGTATGTGGAGCACGTGGGCGGTTTTGTGAGGTGCGGGAGTTCACCCAGAGCTGCCTGCAGGAAGCTCATGCTTGTGGGAAAGAAGTGGCTACCCCAAGAATAGAACATGGAGAGCACTTGGATTCTGGTCTCCTTGCTGTAAATGCCGTGCTTTTGTCCTCTCTAGGATCAGAGGTGTTTTGTGTGGTCATCAGCAAGGAACTTACTGGCTTTGTTGTTCTCTCGCAGCCAAAGCTCATTCCCCTGCAGGACTTGGCTGTGGTGCTCTCCTTTCTAAGCATATCGGGTTCACATTTAGTGTTGCTCTTTCATTTCTGACCTACTTGTTTTTAATTTTTTTCTTATGTTGGAGATTTCCTTAAATATTCTTCCTCCATTTCTTTTTTGTTCACACCGTTGTTCTCGCGGTCTCTGGTTTTTACGATTGCGGCAGTGAATGTGGAGTTGCAGGTGACAGAGTGTCCTTTTCGCCAAACTCTGTGGGTGCATAGCCTTCTGTTAGGAGCCACTGAAATCACTGGGCGTCATCCTTAGAGGGTGCCCTGGGAGGGCGGGAAGCGCCTCCTCGGTCTCAGTGTCCCAGGAGGGCGGGAAGCGCCTCCTCCATCTGCCGTCTCAGGACGTAAACAGCCTTGTGAAGGACACAGATGCAGTTGCTCTCCCTAGGCTATTTGTTTCTGTAGTGTATGGTAAACTCTGAAGTGATCTGATTCTCCCTACTGTCTGATTCATTATCAGACACTCTTGACCCAGTGACCCTATGACCTTTGCTCCCAGATGGGAAGCCTGGCAGTTCAGTAGCTGGTGGAGACAGGGTTCAGACAGGTGTTTATGGTAGGGAGAATCCTGTGCAAATACAAAGGTGTAATGACTCCTTAGCTACAGGGCTTGGCTCACCTGAGCCAAATGTCAAGAAGCCCAGTGACTGGGAAAACCCAGGCAAGAGAGAGTGGCCAGCAGCCTCACGCTGAGGTCAAGAAAACCCAGGTAGCAGACAGAGCCAGCAGCCTTGTGTGAGGTGAGGAAATTCCAGGGAGAGACAGAGCCAGCAGCCTCGAGTGAGGTTGGGAAATCCTAGGCGGGAGACAGAGCCAGCAGCCTCGCATGAGGTCAGGAGACAGAGCCAGCAGCCTCCAGCGAGGTCAGGAAAACCCAGGCGGGAGATAGCCAGCAGCTTCGAGCGAGGTCAGGAAAACCTAAGCGGAAGACAGAGCTGGTGAGGAAATCCCAGGCAGGAGACAAAGCCAGCAGCTTCGCCGTGAGGTCAGGAGCTGAGGCCCCTTGAGTTACCCATAGACTTGTCTGTCTCTGCCAAGGGCCTGATACAAAGCCCTTCCACCAAGGGGGCAGGAGTTGGGGCTGCACAGAGGACATCACCTGGGGCCTCAGCTTCCGAACCACACAGAGGGAATTGGGCTGGATGAATTTTAAGGCCTCTTTGGAATAAACATTTAAAATGATCCTGACAAGTAAGTGGCAAGGTTGTTGGAAGCCAAAGCAAACACTCCTTGAGGCCATTTTTGGGTGAGGTTTTCTGAAATGCTGGAAACTGAGAAGGACTGTTGACAACCAAATTGCCTTTCTTGCTGGATGAATTCATATTTACTCAGTTAATGGCACTGTGTACCCTGAGATGATCTTATTTGAGCACAGAAGTATTAAAAGACCTTGAACTCATCAGCTGAACTAGCAAAAATATTAGAGTTACAAACCTAGGTGCAATTCCACAGTTTTAAACGCCCCTGGGAATATTGCCCCAGCATGGGGGGTGGGGGTCATTGAAGAATAGCCAGAGCCCCCACTCCTGGGAAGGGCTGGCCTTGCCTCCCACTTGGGATTCTGTGTGTCTTGCTGCTGTTTTGGAGATAAAACTCCTGCCCTGTGCCCTGAGTGAATTTGCCACACATTGTAAAGTAGGAATTTGATAACACCAGCGTTTTGGCTGCTGACTTGCAGATGGGTGAATCCATAAGTGGGAGTGGAAGAGAGAAGAGACATGAGTGTCAAATGTACATGTTTTGGGATATCTCTCAACTCTATCTTAAAGGGCGAGAGAGTGATACACCCAGGAAGCATTTCGGACACTCTCACCTCTCTTCAACAGGGGAGACCATCACCTGCTGCTAAGAACAGGCTTTGAGAGTGAGGTGCAGCTGGAAGGCCTCCTTTCCCGAGCAGTCGGGAAAACTGAGTCCCTGAGTCTGTGTGGGGAGGCATTCAAGGTCCCAAACTCCGGTCCAGAGGGTGCACATGGAGATAAGGGAGGACATGACAGAGAAGCACGAAATAAGGCTCTGCCAAAGCCTGATCCCTCCTCAAAAGCTCGCTTTCTCTACCCCAGTCTGAATTTTTAACAACACTGGGGAAAGCCTTGGAACCCTTTTAGGCCAGTTTCCAAGTTGGCTTCTTAGAAGAGCCATCTCATCTTGCCTAGCATCAATCACCAAGGAGAAGGCTAAGAGCTTCACCAGCCAGGTGTAGTGGCTCATGCCTGTGGTCCCAGCAATGCAGGAGGCTGGGGTGGGAGAATCGCTGGAGCCCAGGACTTCAAGACCAGCATGGGCAACATAGTGAGACTGTCTCAAAAAAATTTTTGTTAGAAGCATCTTCTGAATGAAGCATCTTTATCTGGTAAAGATAGAAGATGCATGGCAAGTGAATGAGGGTGCTCCCAGGTGTTGGAAATCGTGCAGGAGCCATTGTTCCCACCACAGGGCAGCTCCCTTCCTTCCAGCATACAGCACCTGACCAAATTATTTTGCTAAATGTGAAAAGGCTATTCCTCTTCCATAAGAATTAACAGTCTGTTCACAACTACGATGTGAAAATTCAAAAATGATTTGCTGAGTATAGAAGTCATCTTACTATGAGGCTCCTGTAAGTCGCCTAGAACCCAAGCACCAGTAGGCAGAAGCCCAGACATCTGTTCACAGACTATTCTCTGGATTTCACTCCTGCTGAAGGGCCCTCCCTTCTCCTGCATAGCTGTGATAAGTGGAATCGTTTATGGCACCCGCATTTGAAAAGGATGGCTGTGTGTCTGTAGAGACCTGGTGGCCCTGCTCTCCCTGGGGGTCGGCCAGAGGACATCAGGCTTTGACTGCCTGGTCCTGGTGCTACCATGTCCGTGAAGGGACTCGGTGGCGGTTGTCACAATGATGGGCCCATCCTAAGTCTTGTTCTGTGCCACCTCCCTGTCAACTGCATCTGGACACGTGTGTGTTTTTGATATGGCAATGAGCAGTCTGCTTAGCCATAGCTCTTCATGCATGGTAACTAATGCAGCATGTGGCCTGGTTCATAAACCTGTTACTTGACCGTTATTGGGAGTTTAAGAATTAGACTTAATAGTAGCCTTCAAATCAAGGATTGGGCACAAATTGATAATGTCATCGTTATTTTACATGCAATTCTTGCGGTATATATTCTTTAATTTCCTCCCCCCCCCGCCCCATTTCCCTTCTCCCTTCCTCTCTCCCTGCCTTAGTAGGTCTCTGCCAAGATGGGAGGTCAAAGTCTTAAGGAATTTCTCTCTTGTTTCCTAATGGCTGTGCTTCTGTTTCTTTCCAGAAATCGGCCCCGCCTCTGTGATGGTGGGGAACCTGGTCTCTGGGAAGAGAATTGCCCAGGCCAGTGGCAGAGACCTGGGTCAGATAGAAGACAATGACCAGGCCCGGAAGGTAGGAGCCCAAGTCCCCAAGGTGACCGTCCCTGACTTTCCCGCTCTGGTGGTAGACCTCCACTGCCATCTTGCCTTTATTCTACCTGTCCTCTCCTACAAGAGACTGTATAATTTCATAAGAAAAACATCTTTATTAGGAGACACAAAGTTTCAGAAAATTTCACATCGATGCAGAAATTGGTGAGGGATGTCCGATCCCACGACCTGCAGGACTGAGGCAAATGTCTGGCTGTGCTTGTCCTGCACTGTGTTCCCCTAACTACTCATTTCTAATTTCCCACCAGCCTGGATCCAAAGCTCACTCTGCCCCACATCAGCTTGCAGCAAGCCTTCTGTCCTGGGCTCTTTGGACTCTAAGAAGCAGTTCAAAACCCAGGTTTGGGGGCCAGGCCTCCTGACAGTGGCATTAGAAGCTGTGGGAGAACCTCCTGAGGCCCACACTTTGCACAGGGTGTTGTATGTGTCTATGAGTCCCCATTAGAACTGTTCAGCCTTGAGAATGCTCAGGTTCACCAGAGGTCCTGTTTCCTGCAGCCAAAAGGTGTCCCGTTCTGTATGGCCCATTAGGAAATGGGGCAAAACCCACCCTGTGAAACTTTGCCAACTTGGTAACCTCCAGTAATACGTTAATCAGAACCCCTTAATTACTGTGCCACCCCTATTTATGAAAGGGATGAAGCCTTATCTGTGGGCTTTTGCTGTACCCCAATGTGAAACAAGGCTGCCCCTTTTACCGTGAACCAGATCGGTAGGGAACATGTAGTTTGTGTAATTTGCAATGTGGCTTAATGCCATTAGGGTATTGCTGTTCTAGAAACCTAAATTTATTAGAGCCCACTTTTTAAAACCGGATAGATCTGATTCTGTCGTTGTAGCCACCAAAATCCATGTCGCATCTCCTGGAAGCCCCAGGAGAAGGGATTTCTGTGCAGGCTAGTCCTATGAGGGAAATGGTTCCCATCCTTAGGTAGACTTTCAGAAAACCTCTCAAACCTGGGTACAGCATCAGTCCTTTGTTTTGTGACTCTAAGTCGGGTGCCGTGAATCTAAGTCCCTGCAGGAACAAAGCTGGACACTTGCTTGTCCTGCCATTGTATGTGTTGGGGATTTTCCCAGCATGTGTGTCCTTGACTCCCTGCAGAGAAGCACATGGTTCTAACACCCAAAGCACTCAGACAGCTTCTGTGGGTTTAATATCGGGGTTGCCTCACCTCACACTGCACAGCCTGAGCCTGACCCATGCTCTGTTCCAGTTCCTGTTCCTCTCGGAGGTCTTGCAGTGGAGAGCACAGACTACCCCAGACCACGTCCTCTACACGCTGCTCAACTGTCGGGTGAGGCCCAGAGCTTGCGTTCCCTGGCTGCTCGCCTCGAAGGGGCCAGCCTGGTTCCTGGGAGCACTCCTCTTTCTTTATTTCTGACTTGATCCTTTCATTTCAGTCTTATGTTAATTCTTTTTATTTTTTGCTATTTTGACTAATGAGACTTTTTTACCTAGGGATTGCATTTAAACATAACAATTTGTGCGGTTATTTACACCTCTATGTGAATACAGATATTTTAGCACCCTATTTATGGTGTTTCTTAATGATATCTACAAGAGAGAAATTGCAAGTCTGAGATATTTGCATTTTTATTTTGATTACTAAACTTTTTTTTTTTTTAATTTTGAGAGAGTCTCTCTTTCTTGCCCAGGCTGGAGTGCAGTGGCACTCTCTGCTCACTGCAGCCTCCACTTCCCTGGTTTAAGCGATTCTCATGCCTTAGCCTTTGAGTAGCTGGGACTACAGGGGCCCACCACCACGTCTGGCTGATTTTTATATTCTTAGTAGAGACGGGGTTTTGCCACATTGGCCAGGCTGGTGTTGAAGTCCCAGCCTTGATTGATCCACCTGCCTTGGCCTCCCGAAGTGCTGGGATTACACACATGAGCCACCACACCCCAGCCCTAAACTACTTTTTTATACATCAGAAGTTATGTTTATTGCAGACTCAAGAATGAAAATCATTTCCACTTTGTAATTAAAGTTTCTGTTTACACTTGACATGAGAAAACCAAGCTCATCAAATATTGTTCTATTGTAGTCCTTAAGAGTAAGGCCTTAAATAAGCTAATACTATTAACAACAAAAATGCAAAAATCTTAATATGCTTGCAACTTTTTTTTTTTTGCCATGGAAACGAAGCTTGAAAAATAGATGAGAAATATAAGTCTTCTTGACAAGTGTAGTCTCTTGCAGCTCTTCAAAAAGTCATGGCTGTTGAGAATTACTAAATATCAAAATCTTAGTGCATTAGGCCCCCCTGCCATTTGAAGCAGCGATTGAAGACAAAAGGAAGTACCAGCAACATCATGAAATTTTTACCCGACTCTCTGGTTGAGTTTGTTATACCATTCTTTGCATGTGATTTAGTTCACAGGAATAACCTCTTCTCCTCCTCCTCCTCTGCCAGAGATGCACTTCTTGTCTTGACATTGCCACGTGTGCTGAGTTGATCCCAGTTGTTGGTCCTTCACTCTATCTGCTCGAGACCATTTCCCAGGAAGAGCCGTTAAAAACAGCAAGGCCTGTTTCTGACACCTCTCTGGCCCTAGTTCGCTGGCGCTGTGATGGAGCCTCTGCCCTGCACTGACAGATCAGGCATGGGGGCTGGAGCTCTTGAGGACCCAGAGTTGCTGTGGGTCCCTGTATCTGAAATGCCACCTTCCGCTTTTCGTCTCTTTCTCCATTGGACCCTTCCTCGGCCTGTGAATATGGATGAGGCCCCTTTGCTAACCCAGTCGATGGTCAGGTTCGCCATCCTTGGGTGCTATCTTGATTTCCTGCCCATCTCCTCTCTTCTGACTTTGTTCTCTCCAAGTAGTGTTTCTCCTGTAAACTGCTTGTGACTTGTTCCTCTTTCCCTTTGGTCTTGGCAGTGCTGTAGAGACTTCCATTGTCACCTCCAAAGTGGTGACGTAAATCTGTGGCGCTAACTCTAGCCTCCCTCCGGCACCCCAGATCCTTCAGTGGAAGGTGCGTTCTCCTTCCCTTAATTTCCTCACAGAGGTGGCCATCCCTTCGCAAGCCGCAAGCTGCCAGGGGTGGATTCAGCTCTGAGTCTCCTTGAAGCCCTGCCCCGACCTTGCCTGACATGTTGTACCCGTGTGTGTGGGTTGCATGAACGTCTGTGTTCAATAATCTAGAGGTATTGATGGGCAGCTCAGGGAGCAGCAGACCCCTATATATGCAAAGATTCGGAAATGATTTAGGTGTGTTCGTAGGCAGCGTGTGCCATCAGGAGGAAAATAGAGCTGTTCCAGCTGTGTCTGATTTGGGGAAGATCCCTCAGATTGTTTGCTGGGTGGTGCCATGGTGCTGGGCTTGGCATCTGGTCTGTCTGGCCCTGTGGACAGACAGCTCCCTGGCCGTAATCTCCTGTGGTGGTCATTTGCATAGCTGGATGCTGCATCTTCTGGGAAAAGGTATTTCCTAGAAATGATTCAGGTTCTATGAAAAGGGCTTTATTAGGAACAACTGCAAATCAGATGGGGGCCAGATGTCGGGATCAAAGCCATGAGTACTTTACCTTTGGACTATGTGAGGAAGCCATGGCCTGAGGATACCTTTTCCTTGGAGGTGTGACCTGCTGTTTCCAAGGCTCGCTGGACATAGAGACAGGCACACTTGAGCCATTGCTTTCCTACAAGCATCAGATCAGGCATCTGTGTCCATCTCCCCCTCTGCTGCCTTGTATGCACACCCAGAGATGCTCGGCCTGGACCAAGGCAGCAGCATCGTTTCCACGATGTTCATAGTGTAATCCCCACCTAAATCGGCTTCCCTGTTCAGCACTGTCCAACATACGGAATCATACAGAAACATATGGAAACATACAGAATCACATATTTTCTAAAAGCAAGATTTTAAAAAGCAAAAAGAAACGGGTGAAATTCATTCCAATAAGGAACCACTCAGCGTATCCTAAGTGTCCTTGTTCAGCACGAACACCAGTCACCCATCTGGGGCATGGCCGTGCAGCCGCTGCTTCCATCAAGGAGGCACGTTTCTGTTGATTATGGATTTGGCCACTTTTTGCTGGCAGTGTAGTCACAAGCTTATTTAAAGTGGTGGAGGCCGGGTGCCATGGCTCACACCTATAGTACCAGCACTTTGGGAAGCTAAGGCAGGTGGATCACTTGAGGTCAGGAGTGTGAAACCAGCCTGGCCAACATGGCAGAAACCCTTGTTGTCTTTGTCCATCTCTGCCACCTTCTGCTCTTGGGTTCTTCTACTTTAAATCAGTTTCTGTTTTCTTATTTTTTAGGTATCCTCTAAGGGGGAAAATAATTAAGGAAAATGTGTGGGATGAGAAGGTTGAATTCAGAGAAATGTTAGCTAACTCTCTCCTACATGGAGGAAACCAATCACAGTCGGCAAGACAGGTCTGAAGACCCACGGGGCAGTTACCTGGGCAGCCTCCCCACAGCCCTTGCTCCTCGGCCGTCTTCTGGACATTTTGGTAGAGGTCAGGGTCTGGCGCTCACATCTTGATGCTTCCTGAGATGTTCTCTTCCACTCACGCCGCGTCCCACCTGCGTGTTTCTGACATGGGCCCTTTGAACAGGGAGGCTGACGTGCTTTTCCCAGCATCGCTGCTGAATAGCCCCTGAAACTGTTCGACTGTGCAGCGTCCTCCTCATTCCACAAAGTCAGCTCCCCACCAGACCGTCAGGACCTCTCTCCTGGTGCCTAAGCGCTGAATCACGGTGTCCAGTCCCCGGCAGCCTTCCTAGGCTTGCGGTGCTTTCTGTCTTCACACTTTCACATTATTCTTTGTAGCTGTGACTTACACGAGAATTCCTGAGCCCGGGTGTTCTGTCACTTTTTGGCTCTGGAGTCTTCCTGGCCCCATGGACTTCAGTCCAGTTGCCTACTGCTTGAGGGATGATCCTTACCCTGTTGGCAGCTGTGAGACAGAATCCAATCACAAAGAAGTGGTTTTTAAATGGCTGTAGAAAGCAGTATCTCCACATTTGAGAATGCCACACATGAACTTAAATTGTAAAGTGTGTCCTCAGGAAACGCTTGTTTTGGTTAGTTCCATGCTTATAATTTGCAGTTTATTCGTATTTTTCTTCTTGGCTTAAATAGTGAGGCCAACGTGGGAAAATCACTTGAGGCCAGGAGTTTGAGACCAGACTGGGCAACATAGGGAGACCCTATATCTGTGAGAATTTTTTTTTTTTTTAAAGAATGAGCCAGGTATGATGGTGGCACCTGTCATCCCAGCTGCTCAGGAGGCTGAGGCAAGAGAATTGCTTGAGCCCAGCAGGTCCAGGCTGCAGTGAATGGTGATCATGCCACTGCACTTCAGCCTGGGAGACAGAGACCCTGTCTCAAAAAATAAATAAATAAATAGTGAATCCTACACTCTTACAATGTTTCTTAGTACGTATCTTGCAGCCCATCTTCCCTAACAACTCTTTTGTAAGGCATTTTCAGGACAAATATGTTTTCTATTTGTTTCTACAGTAAAGCCTATGTGAAATTGCATTTGACAGTTCTTTTCATTCCTTTAGGGTGTTTTTAACTATTTGTTTTGCTTTTGTTTTTTGCTTTCTGACTGCCTTGATTTTTGATGTGGTCTTTCTAAATGAACATTTTTAATCAGTCTTCATTACCAACGTGTGGGCCCTGCTGGCGCAATGGTAATTCTCACTGCCCATAACGGTAACACAAGTCCCAGAATTACTAGGTTTTTTTTTTGTTGTTGTTCCACTGTTTTTTAATTCACATAATCATTTTTTAAAATGTTTGTTGCCACCACAAATATATCTAGATGCTTTTTGGTCTGTACTTCTTACCTCGTTGGAAGAAAATGGAGTTGACCTCTAATGGATATGTGGTTTGGGGGGAAGCTGAAAACATTCTAAAATTGACGCTCCATGTTGGTTGCACAGGTCTGTGCATGTTCTAAAAACCACTGACGTACGCTTTGTGTCAGTGAGTTATATGACACGTGTGTGCTCTCCACAAGCATCTCGACTGAAGGAATCTTACGCGCTTGTCCCTGTGATCGGCCCGCAGGGTGCAATCGCGAACTCGCTGACCTGCGTGCAGCTGCACAAGCGTGCCGAGAAGATTGCCGTGATGCTGATGGAGCGGGGCCACCTGCAGGACGGTGACCATGTGGCCTTGGTCTACCCCCCAGGTACAGGCAGGGTGGGCTTCCCTGAGAGACGCCGGCCACTGCAGTGCATGGAGCTCCCTTACATACCCCCTGGTGCCTGAGAGGGCAGTGTGATGGCCAGGAGTCTGTGCTGTATCCAGCTGGATGCTGACTGGCCCATTGTGTCTGGCTATGACCATATGACCACTCACGGGCACCAGCTACATGTGCTACTGTCAGAGGCTTCAATAAATTGATGCTTTCAAAGACTTTTTTTTTTTTTCGAGGTGGAGTTTTGCTCTGTCACCCAGGCTAGAGTGCAGTGATGCGATCTTGACTCACTGCAACCTCCACTTTCTGGGTTCAAGCAATTCTGCCTCAGCTTCCCAAGTAGCTGGGATTACAGACACCTGCCACCGTGCGTGGCTAATTTTTGTATTTTTAGTAGAGACGGGGTTTCACCATGTTGGCCGGGCTGGTCTTGAACTCCTGACCTCATAATTCATCCGCCTTGGCCTCCCAGAAAGTGCTGGGATTACAGGCGTGAGCCACTGCGCCCAGCCTCTTCAAAGACTTTTATATACCTCAGGTCGTTCACTTAATAGTCCCTAAATCTTAACTAAATTCACAATTACAAAGGTGGGTATTTCCTTAGCAAAATGATGTAGAAATTAAACCTCCAGGCTGCCTCGTCATCTCAGTCTGAAAGGATGGGAAAATGACAGTGTCCGCCAAAGCTGACAAAACCCACCAGGATGAGAGCCTGCGAGAAGTTTCACTGCTCATTTATCCGTTGAACTTGTCCTAGACTGGCATTTATGCTGACAGGGACAGTGGCTGCTAAGCAGTGTGATCTGCTTCAGTAGTGATGCTTGGTTTTCTCCTGTGTAGGAATAGACCTGATCGCAGCATTTTATGGCTGCCTATACGCAGGCTGTGTGCCAATAACCGTCCGCCCCCCGCACCCACAGAACATCGCGACGACTCTGCCTACCGTTAAGATGATTGTGGAGGTAACGTACCTGGGAGCTGGGCCTCCACCTGCCTGGAGCTGAGTGTCGAGTTCACAGCCCGCAGACTCTGACATCTCCCAGGGCAGCTGCTGGCTGTGGGAGCTAGTGTGTGTCTGGAATCAAACAGTCAGGACAGGAAAGGGTCTCTGCCTACAGGGAGCCTACGGTCTGGATATAGAGGCGAGATCTAAACTTGTACGTAGAGGCAGAAGCTGGATAGTAGCTGTTACTGCAGGGTCTTGAAGTTGAAGGTGCCCTGGAGAAAACAGCTCCGAAGAGAGGGTATCCCCACCATCCCTCAGGCTTCCCTACAAGCCCAGCTGAGCAGACCCACCACGGAAAGAGGAGGGCTTTTTCAAAAGCCCTCTCAGGATTTAGAAGTTTCCTGCTCCTGTTTGAAAGTATAGATGTGTTTTCCCTTGTCTACAGCTGGAGAAGTTTCATAGCATTCCGCTGCATTTTCCTCGTTGAAGGAGGAACCACAGGGGAAAGCAGTTTGGGGCAGAGAATGCCTTGTCCTGCCCACATCTGAGTCCCTTTCTCCATGGTGTTGGAGGACCTCCACAGTGGCCACTCCTGCTACAAAGTATGCACAATGTATCTGGGCATATGTGATATTTCCAGTAGAACAGAGCTAATGGTGTGAGCAGTGAGCTCTTTTCTGTACGTGGTCATGATGCAGGGGATGCTGCTGGGCTGGGAAAGTGCAGGTGCAGAGGCTTCAGGACCTGTGCTCTGCCCCACACTCTGGCCCAGCTCTTCCATCACCAGACTCCTAGCGCTCTTCTACCTCAGCTAACCGGCAGGAGCCAGCAGGGCTCGAGAGCCTAATCTGCCCGTTAAAGCTACATAGTTTTAGTGTGCTTAGTGAGTAGGAGACATGTGTGTAGTTAGCCTGCTTTCTTCCGACTCCATTCTCATTCTCTGATGCCAGGTGAGTCGCTCTGCCTGTCTGATGACAACACAGCTCATCTGTAAGTTGCTACGATCCAGGGAGGCGGCAGCAGCTGTGGACGTCAGGACATGGCCCCTCATCCTGGACACAGGTCAGTGCTTTGGCTGGAAACGGTGATTTGCTCATGGGCCTTGCTCAGGCCAGATCTGTTGATAGCCGTGTTCTTCTCCAGATGATTTGCCAAAGAAGCGGCCTGCCCAGATCTGCAAACCTTGTAACCCAGACACCCTCGCATATCTCGACTTCAGCGTGTCCACAACTGGGATGCTAGCTGGCGTAAAGGTGAGCAGGGCGGCTGCAGGAGGTGGCCACGGGAGGCCACTTCAGAGCGTGCTGGACATGGCAAGCCCATGTGCCGACTGTCAGCACCTCTCGTGTAATCAGACTCTGAGATGTGGAAAGAGCATATGTACATGTTTCATTCACAGCATGACACATATGATAATTTCCATCTTTAACCAGGCTAATTCTGTCCAAATGCCCCAAATATGTTTTTATGTGAATACGGTCTCCATAGCTGACAGTAGAACACTGCACATGTTTTTCTCTCTTGCTGGTTCTCAAATCTGAGTGCTCTATGATAAATCTCTGCACACTACACTTCATTGCGTTTTAACCTGGGCTCTATTAGAAGTCGTCATTGGCCAGGCACAGTGACTCACGCCTGTAATCTCAGCACTTTGGGAGGCCAAGGCAGGTGGATTACCTGAGGTTAGGAGTTCAAGACCAGCCTGACTAACACGGTGAAAGCCTCTCTCTACTAAAAATACAAAAATTAACCAGGCATAGTGGCAGGCGCCTGTAGTCCCAGCTACTTGGGAAGCTGAGGCAGGAGAATTGCTTGAACCTGAGAGGTGGAGATTACAGTGAGCCAAGATCGCTCCACTGCACTCCAGCCTGGGTGATGACCCTCTCAGCTCAGGCGACACCCTCGTCGAGCTGCTGTACAAACCCCACCCATCAGGGACTCCGAAGCCTTTTGCGCCCCTGCCTCCATCTGTGGGTCTGACGGGTGAACTGGCTTTGTCTGCCTCACAACAGTTCTCACTCTCCATCCACCTCTTAGTAGAACTCAAGTGAAATGCCAAAGTAGCTACAATGTGAAATAAAATAATTTTTCAAAAGCTTTTGAAAAGAAATGTTTTCAGATCAAGATGATGTAGTTCCTATAGGATGAAGTTAGCAGTGACCCACTTACTGTCACAGCCAGAAGAGAAGCTCATGCTTCCGATCGTGCCGTTCTCATGGCCCACTTACAATCTCAGCGTCTCATATAGAGTAGATCATCAGAACTTTCTTGGCTGCTTTTCTTTTTTTTTTCTTTTTCTTTTCTTTTTTTTTTTTTTTAGACGGAGTCTTGCTCTGTCGCCAGGCGCCAGACTGGAGTGCAGTGGCACGGTCTCAGCTCACTGCAACCTCCGCCTCCTGGGTTCAAGCAATTCTCCTGCCTCAGCCTCCCAGGTAGGTGGGACTACAGGCACACACCACCACACCCAGCTAATTTTTTTGTATTTTCAGTAGAGATGGGATTTCACTATGTTGGCCAGGATGGTCTCAATCTCTTGACCTCGTGATCTGCCCACCTCGGCCTCTCAAAGTGCTGGGATTACAGGCTTGAGCCACTGCACCCTGCCGGCTGCTTTTCTTTAACTGGTGTCCATTCTTGTTTGTCTGCTGAAGTCACACGAAGGCCCCAGTGGGTCTGAGACCCACAGCCAGGGTGATAGGAGCACCCTTCTCTTACATCATACATGGTTGTCCACGTGCTCATCTCTGAATTCTCACTGGACCCAGAGGGCAGGGCCATGTCTCAGTCTTCTGTTCATCTCCAGCACCTAACACCATGCCTGATATATAACAAGCTCTCAGTACTTCAGTATTTGCTGTGCTGAAGAGCTCATTTTCTTCACTTAGAAATAGCTCTTTGCACAGAGCAGCAGTTCAAGGCAGGCTTGCTCTAGTTGCTGATCTGAGTGGGTGGGTAATTTTGGGAGGCAGGATTTTAGTAGCTGCTAATCCAGGGAGGCAGGAGTCTGAATGAATATTTGTTAAATTCAGTCTCATTTCTCCATTAAACAAATATTTACCTTAAAAGCAAACTAAAAAGAATTACTTACATTTTACATTCTATAAAAATTCTACATTCCACTGTATGAATATAGTAAAACAGTTATGAAACCCTCTCCCAGGCAGAACTTCCAACAGTGATGCAGCATTTCACAGCGGGAGGACCCCCAACCCCAGTTCTCTCACCTCTTGCCGGAGTGGTGAATGAAAGATGGGAGCCAGGCTTTTGGCTAGATTTCCAGTTACAAGGCTCTGTGCTGGTCCCTTTACAATTTAGCTCTGGGCAACATTCAACTTCAGATAACTTGTGACATGTTTTAAAACCACAGAAATCAGAACCGTTTTCTATGCTGCTTTGACTTCCTTTTTCCTCTTAGGTTTGTTTGGCGAGAAAACTTCTGTGAGAAAATTAATCTTATTAATATATTTTATTGTATTTCGAATTAATCTACGTTACACACAGACTGTAGTGGACTATTACACGGATTAGGGAAGGGAAAGATGCAGAGAGCTCTTCACTGTCTGGACAATGATGGGATGAATGGATTTTGGCCACCATCTCCCTATGGGATGGTGGAGAATGGTAAAGGATGAGTGTAAGAGGACCTGGGCTCTAACTCATGTCACAGTCAGCAAAATCCTTCACTCCTGTGAGCCTTCACTTCCTGATCATTGAGATGGTGAGCCACCCAGCAGGTCTCACTGGCCACGTGCTGCACAGCAGAGGCCTTGTCCAGCCCTGGAGACACCCATGAATGAGGCAGGGCCTTGACTGGCGGAGGCGGGAGTGTGCCATGGTCTCTCCTCTACTTGTGAGTCAGTGTGTTGGAGAGAGAGTCACACTAGAACCCCTTCCTGCATGACTTGCTATTCAAATGCACTGTTTCAACAGCTGGAATTGCTAGGTCCTGGAGGACCGGCAGTTCTGAGTGAGGTTTACTCATTGACAATGAGAACTCCAGTGAAAATATCGGCCACTCACATTCCCCAGACACAACGTAGCCCCAGCTTGGCTATAGTTGTCCCTGGTCCTAAAAACAGCTTTGGGCATTTGGTGCTAGGTATCATACATTTGTTGTTTTGTGGGTTTTGTTCTTTAAAATTTATTTAAGAGACAGGGTCTCACTCTGTTGTCCAGGCTGGAGTGCAATGGTAATCACAGCGCACTGCAGCCTGGAACTCCTGGTCTCAAGCCATCATCCCACCTCGGCCTCCCAAAGTGTTGGGATTACACGTATGAGCCACTGTGCCAGGCCAGCATACATTTCCTGCGGCCTTATTGTCTTAGATGCCTTTGGGTGTCAGGCCCCATGCATTTAATGCGGGCTTATTGTCTCATAGATACCCTTGGGCATGCAGTCCCATGCATTTAATGCAGCCTTGTTTTCTCACGGGTGTCTTCGGGCGTCAGGCCCCATTCATGTAACACTGCCCTGTGTTTTGCAGATGTCTCATGCAGCCACCAGTGCCTTTTGCCGTTCCATTAAGCTGCAGTGTGAACTTTACCCCTCTAGAGAAGTGGCCATCTGCCTGGACCCCTACTGTGGACTGGGATTTGTCCTTTGGTGCCTCTGCAGGTAAGATTCCTCTCCATATCTTTACATTAAAAAAAAAATCATGCACCTTCTTCTCCAGACCTTACACCCAGCCAGGCAGCCTCAGCACTGGCCCCGTACCCCCGCCCCTGCTGGAGGAGACCTGGGGCTGACTCCTGTCCCTGTGCCTCTCCTGGTGGATTTGGCTTTTGGGGACAGAGCAGCATCTGGGGTGACAGTCACTTTCTGCAGCAGTGGAGGAACATTTTGGAGAGTTGTCTGTGTGGACCTTTATTTCTGACAATCAGAAGATCTTATGCCTGTAAAGCCTTGAGATCGTGCTTGACCTGGGTTCCCGCTGGGCCAGGAGGCATTGCAGCCTCTCACCTCGCTCGGGCTTCACCCCAGCTGTTATTGCAGGGCCTAGGCTGGGCAAGCCCAGAGGTGAGTCCACAAGGGCTGAGTGTTCCCTGGGGCGCGCGGCACCCTGCCCAGCAGTTGGCTTGAAGCCTGGCTCACAGCAGGTGCTCAGCAGATATTTATGGGATGAATGAAGGACCAGAAAACCAAATGGATGTTTCTTGGCTTTTTTGTCTGATTATACATACGTGGTCATTGTAGAAATTTTAGAAAATACAACGTAATATAAAAAAGAAAATAAAGCCATCAATAATCATACCACCTGATAAAGGGCATTACCGACAAATATCCACTAGCAGCATTTGAGCACGTAGTCTTTCAGAGTTCATTTTCTAATTTATTAACATTTTCAAACATACTTAAGTGTAGAGCGTGTCCAGCAGTACACACCAATGACTGTCATCCAGCTTCATGTGTCAGCATTTTAGCAGTTTTGTATTTTCTGCCTGCTTCCCCCTTCCTGCTTTTTTTTTAAATGGGGCATTTTAAAGCTAACATAAACGTATAACTTCACTCATAAATCTTTTTTACACATACTATTGTATGAATATGCATTAATGTATTTATAAATCTGAGATGCTACAGTATGAAATTGGTTATGATTTTCTTAAAATTTATAGTGGATCTTTCTTTCTTTTTTTTGGAGACAAAGTCTCGCTCTGTCACCCAGGCTGGAGTGCAGTGGCACAATATCAGCCCACTGCAACCTCTGCCTCCCAGGTTCAAGCAATTCCCATGCCTCAGCCTCCCGAGTAGCTGGGATTACAGGTGCCTGCCATGATGCCCAGCTAAGTTTTGTATTTTTAGTAGAGATGGGGTTTCACCACGTTGGCAGGCTGGTCTTGAACTCCTGACCTCAAGTGATCCACCCGCCTTGCCCTCATGAGCCACCGTACCCAGTCGGAATTTTTTCTCATGTCTGTAAACAAACATTTTAAATGTATTCTTAATATTTAATAGTATTAAGTTGGATTAAAATGTAATCCTGTATTTTTGAAAAATACTGATATTCTAATTAGGACAATTCAGCTTTTTGAGAAAGTAGATAAAACTGAATAATGAAATATTTAAAGATTTTTGCCTCAATCTAAAATGCAATAATATTGTGAGTGATTTTGTTTTTCCTTGAGAAATCGCTCAGAACATTCTATTCCAACAGCTGGGCCAAAATGGCCTTAGATATACATGCGAAGCCGGAGGGCAGAGGTCTGTTCTGAACAACTGCCCTTGTAGGATGACCGTATTTCATTTGGCAGAGTGTACAAGTAAAACCAAAGCCAGCAGATGGAAGACTCATGCCTGCAGGCTCACCATGCCTGGCTCTCCATGAAAATCAGAGAGAAGGTATTTGTGGCAGGGAAAGTAAGTTTTTGGTGTGAACCAACAATTACAATAGACTCTTTAAGGGATTGTCCGGGTTGTGATGAACTTTAACAAGCATCTTTCCTGCAAAATATTAATAACCCAGAAGTCACAAGATCACAGTACTTTGTTGATTGCCCTTGCAACAGTACAAATAAATATAGCCATAAACCTATCCATTAAAAAAAAAAATCCTCTATAGAAACAGATCCCAATGAACTTGCTTAAAAAAAAAGCACTTGGGTCCTAGATGCACAATGACTAATACAGAAGTTAAAATAATAGTGACTTCCCTTTCCCATGCAGTTCAGCAGGTCTGGAAAGAGAACTGGGCAGAAGAGGCCCTGGGGGTGTGAAATTTGAGATGTCCCAAATTTGGGGTGTCCCAGCCTGGGCTGTGGGAGCCAGGCAGGGTACAGTGTGGGAGTCAGAGCTTGTTTCGGGAATGGGCAGCCACAGAGGGAGATGGGCTGCCTGTGTGGGATTGGAAGTAAGTGCGGTCAGGCATCGTTTGGTGACGGGGATGTGTTCCACTTGGTTGATTTCAGTGTTGTGCAAACACCGAGTGTGCTTACACAGACCTGGCTGGAACAGCCTGACATACCCAGGCTGCAGTCATGTGCAGTGTGCCAGTGCACTGAATGCTGTGGGCCATTGTAACGCAATGGTAAGTATCTGTGTATCTAGACATATTCAAGCAGAGAAAAGGTACAGTAAAAGTAAGATCCAGAAGGTTAAACTCACTGGGTGGGTCAGTGGGTAAGTGGCACCTGGACGTGAGGGCCCAGGATGTTACTGCACAGTACTGTAGCCTCTATAAACACCAGATGCTTCGGCTACACTAAGTTCATCAAAAATGCCTATAGTTCTTCAATTATACATTAGCCTTAGCTTACTGTAACTTTTAAACTTTATAAACGTCTTACTGTAACTTTTAAACTTTATAAACGTCTTAATTTTTAAACTTTTTGACTCATCTATAAAAACACTTAGCTTAAAACAGACATTATACAACTATACAAAAATAATTTTTTATGTCCTTACTCTATAAATTCCTTTCTATTAAGTTTTAAATAATATTTTAAACTTTTTGTTAAAAACTAATACACACGCATGCACATATCAGCCTAGGCCTCCACAACACACAGACACACACGTGTGCGCGCACACAGACACACACACACACACACACACACCAGCCTAGGCCTCCACAACATACACACACAGCTGCCTAGGCCTCCACAACACACACAACTGCCTAGGCCTCCACAGCACACACACACACACACACGCACAGCTGCCTAGGCCTCCACAACACACACACACACACCCCTGCCTAGGCTTCCACAACACGCATACACACCTGCCTAGGCCTCCACAACACACACAGACAACTGCCTAGGCCTTAACACACACCCCCCCCCCGCACACACACACACACAGCTGCGTAAGCCTCCACAACACACACATACAACTGCCTAGGCCTCCGCAACACACACACACAACTGCCTAGGCCTCCACAACACACACACACAGCTGCCTAATACAGCTGCGTAAGCCTCCACAACACACACAACTGCCTAGGCCTCTGCAACACATACAACTGCCTAGGCCTCCACAACACACACACGAAAGTGCCTAGGCCTCCACAACACACACACAAAAGTGCCGAGGCCTCCACAACACACACACAAAACTGCCTAGGCCTCCACAACACAGACACACACACAGCTGCCTAGGCCTCCACAGGGCCAGGGTGTTCAGTGTCACTGCCTTCTCCTCCACATCTTGTCCCACTGGAGCGTCTTCGGGTCAGTATGCACATGGAGCTGTCACCTCCAAGAATAACAATATATTCTTCTGGAAGACCTTCCTGAAGGACCTGCCAAGAGTGTTTTACAATTAACTTTCTTTTTTATAAGTAGTAGTATGCTGTAAAATAACAAAAAGTACAGTAAATTCATAAACCAGTAACACAGTTGTTTATCATCATGGTTAAGTATTAGGTTGTGTACATAACTGTATGTGCTCATCAAAAAGCTAATCTACCATGCCCAAGTAGGCTTCATTCCCAAGACGCAAGGTTGTGTCATATACATATCAATAAATTGGTTTGTCACATGAACAGAACTGAAGATGTGATTGTATGTCTTGTGCCTTTATATGACTGGTGGTACAGGTTTGTTTAGACCAGTATCACCACAAATGTGAGTAATGTGGTATGCTGCAATGTCTATAGGCAGTAGAAATTTTTCAGCTTCATAATAGTCTCATGAGTCGACCATCGTACATGGACCCATCCTTCACCAAAGCATTGTTATCCTGGGACCACAAGAGTGCTAATTTTTACACTTTTTGTAGAGATAGGGTCTTGCCATGTTGCCCAGGCTGGTCTTGAACTCCTGGGTTCTAGCCACACTCCCACCTCAGCCTCCCAAAGTGTAGGAATAACAGGCATAAACCACCACACCCAGCCTCCAAAACCATTTTTTTTTTAATTAGCCAGGTGTAGTGGTGTGTGCCTATGGTCCCAACTACTTGGGAGGCTGGGGTGGAGGATCACTTGAGCCTGGGAGATTGAGGTTGCAGTGAGCTGAGATCACGCCATGGCACTCCAGCCTGGGTGACAGAGCAAGACCCTGTCTCAAGAAATAAAGATTGAAACAGACTGTAACACTTTGGATAAAACAGGAAATTTTCCAACTATTCAGATACAAATAGATGAACAAATTCAAAGCTTGATGATGAGAAGTGAGGATTTATATAGTAGCCATCCACAAAATAGAGGAAAGAGACTTCACAGTGGAAAAGCCTGAACCAGGTGGTCCAAGCAACCTCAGTGATGGTGAAGCCTGCAGCACGTGGCGTGAGATGAAGACAGCAGTGTCACTCCCCCAATACTCTCACAATACTCCTGCCAAAGATGCCTGCCCTGGATCTCCCCGTGTGGAAACATTGGCCACCTAAGCTAGGGGACTGGACAGTTCACCTGCCTAAAATCTTCACGAAGCCTGCTGTTGTGAGAGTCACGGAAACATCCAGAAACTCACTCTGGGCAGAGGGAGGCTGAGAGCTAACCACTTGCTTGCAGTGTGCCTGTGCAAACAGGACCCTTTTGCTACAGAGTATGTAATTGGGGACAGCTGGAGAAACTGGAATAGGGTCTGAGCTGGGATAGAAGGAATGTTGGTTTTCTGGTTTTGATGGCTAAGTAGTTTATGGAGGAAAATATATTTGTTTGTTGGAAATACCCCTGAAGTGTCTGAGATTGAAGGGCATCAGGTCAATGACTCACCATCAGATAATTCAAGGAGAAAAAATTATTTTAAATGTACTTGTAACTTTGTGATTATTTGAAAGTTTTAAGTGACACATAATGTATGTGTCCTCATCCTAAAGCTTTCTTCTGCCATAGAGGATTGTTTGTCTGAAAATCATGAATGTAATGGAATTGTTTCAAAATATTTTTTAAGATTATACCTGTTTTTAAAAATTTTGTCAGATAGCCCATATTCATGTATTGGAAGATTCAATATTATTAAGATAGTGGGGGAGTTTCAAAGATGGCCGAATAGGAACAGCTCTGCATGCAGCTCCCAATGAGATTGACGCAAAAGGCGGGTGATTTCTGCATTTCCAACTGAGGTACTGGTTCATCTCACTGGGACTGGTTGGACAGTGGGTGCAGCCCAAAGAGGGTGAACTGAAGCAGGGTAGGGCATTGCCTCACGCAGGAAGTGCAAGGGGCCAGGGAATGCCCTCTCCTAGCCAAGGGAAGCCATTAGGACTGTTTCCTGTACTCCCGCCCAGACACTGAGCTTTTCCCAGTCTTCACAACCCGCAGACCAGGATATTCCCTCCGGAACCTACAACTCCAGGGCCCTGAGTTTCCAGCACAAAACTGGGAGGCCATTTGGGCAGACACCAAGGTAGCTGCAGTAGTTTTTTTTGTTTTTTTCATATCCCAGTGGTGCCTGGAGCACCAGTGAGACAGAACTGCTCACTCCCCTGGAAAGGGGGCTGAAGCCAAGGAGCCAAGTGGTCTGACTCAGCATGTCCCACCCTCATGGACAGCAGCAAGCTAACATCCTCCACTGGCCTGAAATTCTCGCAGCCAGCACAGCAGCCTGAGCTTGATCTGGGATGCTCGAGCTAGGTGGAGGGAGGTGCGTCAGCCATTGCTGAGGGCTGGAGTAGGCAGTTTTAACCTTACCATGTAAACAAAGCCACCAGGAAGTTTGAACTGGGCTGGCCCACCACATCTCGGCAAGGCTGCTGTAGGCAGACTGCTTCACTAGATTCCCTTCTCACTGGGCAGGGCATCTCTGAAAAAAAGGCAGCAGCCTGTCAGGGACTTAAAAATAAAGCCCCCACCTTGTTGGGACAGAGTACCTGGGAGAAGGGGTGGTTGTGGACACAGCTTCAACAGACTTAAACTTTCCTCCCTGGCAGCTCTAAAGGGAGCAGCAGATCTCACAGCACAGGGTTTGAACTCTGATAATGGACAGACTGCCTTCTCAAGTGGCTCCCTGACCCCTGTGTAGCATGACTGGGAAACACCTCTGAGCAGGGACTGACAGATACCTCATACAGGAGAGCTCTGGCTGGCATCTGGCAGGTACCTCTCTGGGATGAAGCTACTAGAGGATGGAACAGGCAGCAATCTTTGCTGTTCTGCAGCCTCCACTGGTGATACCCAGGCAAGCAGGTTCTGGAGTGGACCTCCAGCAAACTCTAGCAGACCTGCAGCAGAGGGACCTGACTGTTAGAAGGAAAACTAACAAACAGGAATAGTTTAAACATCAACAGAAAGGACATCCACTCAGACCCCATCCAAAGGTCACCAACTTCACAGGCCAAAGGTAGATAAATCCACAAAGTTGGAGAGAAACCATTGCAAAAAGGCTGAAAATTCCAAAAACCAGAATGCCTCTTCTCCTGCAAGGTATCACAACTCCTCACCAGTAAGGGAACAAAACTGGATGGAGAATGAGTTTGATGAATTGACAGAAGCAGGCTTCAGAAGGTGGTTAATAACAAACTTCTCCAAGGTAAAGGAGTATGTTCTAACCCAATGAAAGGAAGCTAAGAACCTTGAAAAAAGATTAGACGAAATGCTAACTAGAATAACCAGTTCAGAGAAGTACATAAACGACCTGATGGAGCTGAAAAACACAGCACAAGAACTTTGTGAACCATACACAAGTTTCAGTAGCTGAATTGGTCAAGCAGAAGGATATCAGAGATTGAATATCAACTCAATGAAATAAAGTGAGAAGGCAAGATTAGAGAAAAAGGAGTGAAAAGAAACGAAAAAACCCTCCAAGAAGTATGGGATTATGTGAAAAGACCAAATCTACGTTTGATCAGTGTACTTGAAAGTGACAGGGAGAATGAAACCAGGTTGGAAAACACTCTTCAGGATGTTATCCAGGAGAACTTCCCCAACCTAGCAAGGCAGACCAACATTCAAATTCAGGAAATACAGAGAACACCACAAAGATACTTCTCGAGAAGAGCAACCCCAAGACGTGTAATCATCAGATTTCACCAAGCTTGACATGAAGGAAAAAATGTTAAGGGCAGCCAGAGAGAAAAGCTGGGTTACCCACAAAGCGAAAACCATTTGACAAACAGTGGATCTCTCAGCAGAAACCCAACAAGCCGGAAGAGAGTGGGGGGCCAATATTTAACATTCTTACAGAAAAGAATTTCAACAAGAATTTCATTTCAACCCAAACTAAGCTTCATAAGTGAAGGAGAAAATAAAATCCTTTACAGATAAGCAAATGCTGAGTGATTTTGTCACTACCAGTCCTGCCTTACAAGTGCTCTTGAAGAAAGCGCAAAACATGGAAAGGAACAACCGGTACCAGCCACTGTAAAGACATACCAAATTGTAAAGAACACCAATGCTAGGAAGAAACAGCATCAACTAACGGGCAAAATAACCAGCTAGCATCATAATGGCAGGATAAAATTCATATATAACAATAATAACCTTAAATGTAAATGGGCTAAATGCCCCAATTAAAAGACACAGACTGGCAAATTGGATAGAGTCAAGACCCAAGGCCAGGTGCAGTGGCTCACACCTGTAATCCCAGCACTTTGGGAGACTGAGGCGGATCACAAGGTCGAGATCGAGAGCATCTTGGCCAACATGGTGAAACCCCGTCTCTACTAAAAATACAAAAATTAGCTGGGCATGGTGGTACATGCCTATAGTCCCAGCTACTTGGGAGTCTGAGGCAGGAGACTCACTTGAACCCAGAAGGTGGAGGTTGCAGCAAGCCGAGAACATGCCATTGCACTCCAGCCTGGCGACGCAGTAAGACTCTGTCTCAAAAAAAAGAAAAAAGTCACAACTCATTGATGTGCTATATTCCGGAGACACATCTCACATGCAAAGAAACAAGCAGGCCAAAAATAAAGGTATGGAGGAAGATTTATCAAGCAAATGGAAAGCAAAAAAAAGCAGGGGTCGCAATCCTAGTCTCTGATAAAACAGACTTTAAACCAACAAAGATCAAAAGAGACAAGAACATTACATAATGGTAAGGGGATGCAACAGGAAGAACTAACTATCCTAAATGTATATGTACCCAATACAGGAGTACCCAGACTCATGAAGCAAATTCTTGGAGACCTGCAAGGAGACTTAGACTCTCACACAATAATAGTGCAAGACTTTAACACCCCACTGTCCATATTAGATCAGTGAGACGCAGAATTAACAAGGATATCCAGGACTTGAACTCAGCTCTAGACCAAGCAGACCTAATAGACATTTACAGAACTCTCTACCCCAAGTCCACAGAATATACATTCTTCTCGGCACCACATCGCACTTATTCTAAAATTGACGACATAATTGGAAGTAAAATACTCCTCAGCAAATACAAATGAATGGAAATCATAACAGTCTCAGACTCCAGTGCAATCAAATTAGAACTCAGGATTAAGAAACTCACTCAAAACCGCACAACTACGTGGGAACTGAACAACCTGCTCCTGAATGACTACTGGATAAATAACGAAATGAAGGCAGAAATAAAGATGTTCTTGGGAATCAATGAGAGTAAAGACACAAAGTACCAGAATCTCTGGGACACATTTAAAGCAGTGTGAAGGGGGAAATTTACAGCACTAATTTCCTACAAGAGAAAGCAGGAAAGATCTAAAATCAACACCCTAATGTCACAATTAAAAGAACTAAGAGAAGCAAGAGCAAACAAATTCAAAAGTTAGCAGAAGACAAGAAATAACTAAGATCAGAGCAGAACTGAAGGAGATAGAGACACAGAAAACCCTTCAAAAAAATCAATGAATCCAGGAGCTGATTTTTCAAAAAGATCAACAAAATAGACCGCTAGCCAGACTATTTTTTTTTAGATGGAGTTTCACTCTTGTTGCCCAGGCTGTAGTGCAATGGCACAATCTCGACTGGACGCAACCTCCGCCTCCTGGGTTCAAGTGATTCTTCTGCCTCAGCCTCCTCAGTAGCTGGGATTACAGGCATGTGCCATCATGCCCTAGCCATACTGTTAAAGAAGAAAAGAGAGAAGAATCAAATAGATGCAAGAAAAAAATGATAAAGGGGATATCACCACCGATCCCACAGAAATACTACCATCAGAATACCACAAATACCTCTATGCAAATAAACCAGAAAAATCTAGACGAAATGGATAAACTCCTGGACACTTACACCTTCCCAAGACTAAACCAGGAAGAAGTTGAATCTCTGAATAAACCAATAACAAGGTCTGAAATTGAGGCAATGATTAATAGCCCACCAACCAAAAAAAGTCCGGGACCAGATGAGTTCACAGCTGAATTGCACCAGAGGTACAAAGAAGAGCTGTTACCATTACTTGTGAAACTATTCCAAACAATAGAAAAAGAAGGACTACTCTCTGACTCATTTTATGAGTCCAGCATCATCCTGATACTAAAACCTGGCAGAGACACAACAACAAAAGAAAATTTCTGGCCAATATCCCTGATGAACAACAATGTGAAAATCCTCAATAAAATACTGACAAACTGATTTTAACAGCCCATCAAAAAGCTTATCCACCATGACCAAGTCGGCTTCCCAGGATGCAAGGCTGGTTCAACATATACAATCAATAAACGTAATCCATCACATAAACAGAACCAAAGACAAAAATCACGAGTATCTCGATAGATGCAGAGAAGGCCTTCGACCAAATTCAACAGTCCTTTATGCTAAAGACTCTCAATAAACTAGGTACTGATGGAAAGTATCTCAAAATAGTAAGAGCTATTTATGACAAACCCACAGCAAATATACTGAATGGGCAAAAGCCAGAAGCATTCCCTTTGAAAACTGGCGCAAGACAAGGATGCCCTCTCTTAGCATTCCTATGCAACATAGTATTGGAAGTTCTGGCCAGGGCAGTCAGGCAAGAGAAAGAAAGGGTATTCAATTAGGAAAAGAAGAAATCAAATTGTCTCTGTTTGTAGAAGACATGATTGTGTATTTAGAAGACCCCATTGTCTCAGCCCAAAATCTCCTTAAGCTGATATAAGCAACTTCAGCCAAGTCTCAGGGTACAAAATCAACGTGCAAAAATCACAAGCATTCCTATACACCAATAACAGACAAACAGAGAGCCAAATCATGAGTGAATTCTCATTCACAATTGCTACAAAGAGAATAAAATACGTAGGAATACAACTTACGAGGGATGTAAAGGACCTCTTCAAGGAGAACTACAAACCACTGCTCAATGAAATAAGAGAGGACACAAACAGATGGAAAAACATCCCATGCTCACGGAAGAATCATTAGGAATCCCATGCTCTTTGGGAAGAATCAATATCATGAAAATGGCTATATTGCCCAAAGTAATTTATAGATTCGATGCTATCCCCATCAAGCTACCATTGACTTTCTTCACAGAATTGGAAAAAAACTACCTTAAATTTCTTGTGGAACCAAAAAAGAGCCTGCATAGCTAAGACAATCCTAAGCAAAAAACAAAGCCGGAGGCATCATGCTACCTGACTTCAAAGTATGCTACAAGGCTACAGTGATCAAAACAGCATGGTACTGGTACCAAAACAGATATATAGACCAATGGAACAGAAAAGAGGCTTCAGAAATAATGCCACACATCTGCAACCATCTGATCTTTGACAAACCTGACAAAAACAATGGGGAAAGGATTCCCTATTTAATAAATGGTGTTGGGAAAACTGTCTAGTCATATGCAGAAAGCTGAAACTGGATCCCTTCCTTATGTCTTATACAAAAATTAACTCAAGATGGATTAAAGACTTAAATGTAAGACCGAAAACCATAAAAACCCTAGAAGAAACCCTAGGCAATACCATTCAGGACATAGGCACAGGCAAAGACTTCATGACTAAACACCAAAAGCAGTGGCAACAAAAGCCAAAATTGACAAATGGGATCTAAGTAAACTAAAGAGCTTCTGAACAGCAAAAGAAACTATCATTAGCGTGAACAGGCACGCTTCAGAATGGGAGAAAATTTTTGTAATCTACCCATCTGACAAAGGGCTAATATCCAGAATCTACAAAGAACTTAAATTTATAAGAAAAAAAAACATCAAAAAGTGGCCGAAGGATATGAACAGACACTTCCAAAAGGAGACGTTTATGTGGCCAACAAAGAGGAAAAAAGGCTTATCATTACTGGTCATTAGAGAAATGCAGATCAAAACCACAATGAGATACCATCTCACACCAGTTAGAGTGGCAGTCATCAAAAAGTCAGGAGACAACATGCTGGAGAGGATGTGGAGAAATAGGAACGCTTTTACACTGTTGGTGGGAGTGTAAATTAGTTCACCGTTGTGGAAGACAGTGTGGCGATTCCTCAAGGATCTAGAACTAGAAATACCATTTGACCCAGAAATCCCATACTGAGTATATACCCAAAGGTTTATAAATCATTCTGTTATAAAGACACATGTACATTTTTGTTCATTGCATCACTGTTCACAATAGCAAAGACTTGGAACCAACCCAAATGCCCATCAATGTTAGACTGGATAAAGAAAATGTGGCACATATACACCATGGAATACTATGCAGTCATAGAAAGGATGATTTGATGTCCTTTGCAGGGACATGGACGAAGCTGGAAACCATTCTTAGCAAATTAACAAAAGAACAGAAAACCAAACACCACATGTTCTCACTCATAATAGGAGTTGAACAGTGAGAACACATGGACACAGCGAAGGGAATGTCACATACTAGGGCCTGTCAAAGGGTGGGTGGCTAGAGAAGGGATAGCATTAGGAGAAATACCTAATGTGAATGATGGGGTGATGGATGCAACCAACCACCATGATACATGTGTACCTGTGTAACAAACCACATTCTGCACATGTTCCCCAGAACTTAAAGTTTAAAAAAGAATCCTGTCCCCATTAAAGTCACTCCCCATTTCCTCTCTACCTTCAACCTCTGGCAACCAGTAATCTACTTTTGGTCTGTATTGATTTGACTATCCTGGACATTTTATGTAAATGAAATCATATAATAAAAAAGTGGTAGTTCTTCACATATTGTTTTATAGGTTCAATGTAATTCCTATCAAAATCTTGGCAGGCTGGTTTTTTATGGGGGGAGGTGTTGAGTAGAAATTGATAATATCCTGGGAGAGAGATCCAAGATGGCCGATTAACAACAGCTCAGGGTTGTAGCTCCCAGTGAAAGCGCAGACAGCGAGTGGACGCCGCACTTTCAGACGAATTCTTGTTGCCCACAGACTAGGAGATTCCCGGCGGAGGAGCCA